>CAJQZJ010004752.1:8212396-8223685 GCA_907164525.1 Lophiomys imhausi
ACACACACACACACACACACACACACACACACACACACACACACACAAAGCTATCTTGAAATTTTTAAAAGCTGTGTATTTTCTCCACAAAATCTTCAGTTTCTTTTTTTCTTTTTTTTATTATTATAATTTATTTTTTATTTCTTCAAGTTACATCTCAATCACAGTCCCCTCCCAACTCCCCCCTCCAGTCCCACCCTCCTATCCTCTTCCCCCTGAATCCCCCATCCTCTTCCCTTTTTTTTAAGGTATATCTTTTCCCCCCAACAGCTTCCCCTTTCAGTCCAACAAATGGTTCTTTCTCTTATAACAATAAATACAATACAAAACAACAAAAATAAATAGGCCACAATTATGAGAATTATACAGCTTAGCATACATTCCCAATGTCCAGTCCATATGTATTTGGCACCTGACTTTAACCTTCTACTATCTAGCCATCTCCATGAGTTTAAGGTTCTATATCTAACTCAGCTTTCATACTAACTTGCATCACAATTTTAAAAACATCTTCTTAGATCCAGAACACCCTCTTGAAAATCTTCAGTTTCTTATTAAATAAGCTTTCAATCAATTGATTTTCCACCCTGGAAGTACTTTAAACCCTGAGTCAAAGCTTTACACAATATATTACTAATATGGTGATTTATTCTGTGTTCCACTGATTCGCTTCCCCTCCCATTTACATTTCTAGTTATGCTAGTCCCCTTCTGTTCTTTTTTTCCCCTGTAGGTATGGAAGGCTTTGTTACAAGAGATGCCCCTTACTGCACTGCTGAGGAATCTGGGAAAGATGACTGCCAATACAGTGCTTGAACCAGGAAATTCTGAAATATCTTTAGTATGTGAGAAACTGTGCAATGAAAAACTGCTCAAAAAGGTATGTTAGCTGGTAACTAAAGTTAGCTTCTGGGGGATCTAAGACTTCTCTCATTACAAGTTGCATTTTAATTCTTAAATCTAAGTTTAATATTTGTTCTTTCTTTGTTGTGTTTTTTACCTTAGTAACATAAAACTGTGAAGACTCATAATTGAAATTTTGTGCTTGAACTTGGCAACTACCTTCTATCTGTCTTGTTTGTAGGCTCGTATACATCCATTTCATGTTTTAATTGCACTAGAAACCTACAGAACAGGCCATGGGCTCAGAGGAAAACTGAGGTGGACTCCAGATAAAGAAATTTTGCAAGCATTGGATGCTGCTTTTTATAAAACATTTAAGGTAGTAGTTTTATTTTGCTTATTTAAAAAAGACTTGGGGGTTACTGTATTTTGTGAAAACATATTTTAGTGTTAATGTTAATAGTTTGGTCATTTTAGAGTATATACCCATAGCTTTTCCATAATTGGTAGGAAAGTGGCTGTAAAACTGACAATGTAGGTTTATAAGTAATTCTTGTTATGCTAAGTAGCAGCTACTTATCCCAAGATCATTCTAATAATATTAAAGTCATATTGATAAATTACTAAATTTGAGAATTTACATTTTTATTTCAAAATTTTCTGGATATTCCACAAAAATCTAACATCCAAGTTGAGTAGCAAATTAAAAGAGTGATATATAGCTACCAGGTAACATTTGTCCCTCATGTGCAAAGACATTTCAGCATTAAAGCACCTGGAAATGTAATCTCAGTCAGCGAAGGACAGATCCACATGATAGTATCAGTTGATGCTGAAAAAGCACTTGGCAAGATTTATTTTAATATTAAAAACCAAGAAATCACTTAATAGTAAAACTTCACCATGATTAAGCTTATAGACCTTTTTTTAATTCATAGATATCATCATACTTGGCTAAAACAACAAAGACTTTTTCCTTAAGATCAAAATTAAGGATTGCTACTTTCCCCATTTCAATGTCACAAAGTAAAAAGAGTTTTGGTAATTGTATAAGAAAAAAAGCATCACATGCTCATTAGTCTCTGTGGAAAACCCTAAGGAACTCACACATAAACTATGTTAGAGCTAAATAAATTCAACAGAATTGCAAGTTATAAAACAACGCATTAATAAAAACAAAAACCAAAACCCACAAGATAGTTAATTGGGCCAGGCATGGCAGCACAGATCTGTAATCCTAACACTTGGGTAGTGGAAGTGTCAGTCAGAAGACCAGAACCACCTTCAGCAACATAGCAAGTTCAATCCCATCCTGGGCTACCTGAGACCCTGTCTCAAAAAACTAGAGGATAAAAAGTAAATAGATAATGCATAAAATTAATTATTTGTATACGATAGTAATAAATAATTTGAAAAAATTAAGAAAATACTGGTATTTCAAATAGCATTAAAAGAAGGACAGGAATAAATATACTGGTGCTGCAAGAGTTATGCACTGTAAACTATAAAATAAGGTCAAATGGAAAGACATCCACCCTTCTGTGTTAGAAGACAGTGTGAAGAAGATAGGGCAATCCAAAGCAATCCACAGATTTCAACATCTCAATGGCATGTTTTGCAGAAAATTTAAAATCCATGTAAAATTCCAAGTGCCTCCAGATAGCAAAAACAATCTTGATGAGCAAATATGCAAGGCTCAGGAGTCTGGTGGATTTCAAAGCTCAACCACAATGTAGCAGTAACCAAAGCACTAAGCCACTGTCACAGGGACAGACATGATAACCAAAGGAGTAAAACAGAGTCTGGAAACAGACTGACACATATGGACAGTTAATGTTTAACTGAGAATGAGTTAGTTCAGAAAGGACAGTATTCAAGAAATTGTGCTGTAAAAACTGCACATTCACATGCAGAAGGAGCCAGGTGGATCATTTTCTTACACCATATACAAAAGTATTTCAAAAAGAGATCAATAACATAAATTTAAGAGCTAAAAGTAAAAAGAATAATAAAGCACAGTAAATAAATTGAACTTCAGAATTTGAAGCATAGCATCGATGGGCAGTGGCAGTATATTCCTTTAATCCCAGCACTTGGGAGGCAGAGACAGGAGGATCTTTGAGTTTGAGGCTCAAAGTTGCAGTATAGCCAGGGTTACACAAAGAAACCTTGTCTCGAAAAATAGAAATGAAAATTGAAATGTGTGCCTCACACGGTGTTAGAAGAAAGTGAGAAAAGCTTAGTAGGAGAAAATATTTGCAGATTATTTATTTGAAAAGGGTTTAATATCCATTATATAAAAAAAATGCTACAGTTCAATAGTACAAGTACAAGCCATTATTAAACATGGGCAAAGTATTTGAATAGATTTTCAGAATTATATAAGTGACCAATAAGTATGTGAAAGATGCTCCTTATGATTAGCCATATCAAAAGCACAAATGAAGTGCCACTTTGTACCTAATTGAATAGCTGTTAGCAAAAAAGTAACACGCATTTGGGAAGGTGGAAAAGTTAGAACCCTTATGTATTATCAGTAATAATGTAATATGTTGCAGCCTGTGAAAACCAGGATCAAATGTTAAACATGGTGTGTTCAGCAAACTGTACATGTCTATAAATCCCCACATTGGGCATGGTGGGAGAGTCTAAAGCAGGGGTGTCACCATGAGTTCAGAGTCCAGCTTGAGCTACATAGTGAGTGTGAAACCAGTCAGGCTCCATAACAACACCCTGTCTCAAAAACAAACATCTGCTGGGTGTGGTGGCACATCCCTTTAATCCCAGCACTCAAGAGGCACAGGCAGGCAGATCTGTGTGACTTAGAGGCCTGACTGGTCTACAAATTGAGTTCCAGAACAGCCAGTACTGTTACACAGAGAAACCCTGTCTCCAAAATAACAAGCATCCAAACAAAACAAAACAAAAAAAGTAAAATATGAAACTGCTGAGTGTGGTGACAGGTACTTTTAATCCCAGCATGCAGTGGTGAGGTGGGGGGGGGTCTGAGTTCAAGGCCAGACTGGTCTACATAGTAAATTCTAGGACAACCAGAGCTACATAGAGAAACCCTGTCTATGGGGGCGAGGGGAAAAGCAAAAAACTATAATACTTCAGCCTCTCTATATGCCCCTGACAACTAAAAGGAGGTACTTGACCTTGTTCTTATACAGTAGTGTCCATCCCAACCTCACTCATAGTAGCCAGAAGGTCCCCAGGTGTGTTCTATGACTGCATTTTGTCAAGTGCATGCTCTGATGCCAGAAAACTGCCTAGATGATACAAGGCTGCTCAAGTTGAATGTGTAAGCTTAGATTACTGCTTAGGTGGATGAAGTTTTTGTTGGGAACAGTGAGAGAGTCTAGAAAAAGAGGCAGTGCTTGCACCCCTTGAATACTCAATGCTGCTGAATTCTACTCTTAAAAATGACTAAAGAATAAATGTTATTTATCTTTTACCACAGTTAAAAAAAAAAACTCAGAAGTTCCCATTTTCCTTCATTGAGAAAAGATTTTTAAAACTAGTACCTTAACTTCTTTAAGTAAAATTAAACGGGTTACATTGTTTTCTTTATTTTACCAGTTAATAAGAGCTAAAAAAATTTTAAAGCAATAGTCATTTAACTTACATATCAAAAAAACATGCCTTTTCTCTGGGAGCCTTTTGAATGAAATATAAGGAAAATATGTTTTGTTTTGTTTTCTTTTTAGACAGTTGAGCCAACTGGGAAGCGCTTCTTGCTCGCTGTTGACGTCAGTGCCTCTATGAACCAGAGAGTCTTGGGTAGTATACTCAGTGCTAGCACTGTTGCTGCAGCAATGTGCATGGTGAGATCCCTGAGACAACTTAGTGTTCCTACCCTAGAATGTGCTTAGAGTACAACTGTAAAGGGAAACATTATCAGGAATTAGTTTGTCACTTATGTCACCATTTCACTCATGTGACACCATCTTATATCAAAAGACTAGGTTATGACACAGAGTCTGAGCTATATACTGAAAAGGCTTGTGCTGGGAACTATCAGAACTGAGGTCCCAATTTTAATAGCAAGATGAAATGTTACTAGTATTTGCAAAAATAGATGATGGTTAGAAAAAAAACATGGTTAAAAGCTCAGGAAGCAAGTAATGGGCGTTAGGGGGTTCCATCATCTCATAGCAAGGAGGTGCTCCCTTGCTTCTGTGCCTTGATTCCCAATTTAGTACAATGAGAAGTGTATTCTTGTTTTTTGCCTTACAGAGTGCTTGTAGATACCAGTTTCTCAGGGATTTTTTTTGAGTTATGCTGTTTTGTTAGTTTTTTTATGTATTAATTACATTGATTACATTACTAGTGGGGATGGGGGAGCTGAGAGGATAATTTTCAGGAGTCATTCTGTCCTTCTACCATGTGGATTCCAGGGACAGAATTCAGATTGTCTGGCAGAAGCCCCTTTGCCCACTGAGCCATATCACCGTGCCATGAACAGTGCTGTGATTCTCTACTCTAAAACACAAAAATATAACTTTAGGAATAATAAGCACCATAGTGTTTCTCTCCGAGATAAAGTTATATCAGCCTTTAAGAGACTAATTATTTCAGTATGCTGAAAATTGTTACCATTGTGTTTTACAGGTGGTCACACGAACAGAAAAAAGAGTCTTCAGTAGTTGCTTTTGCATGTGATATGGTACCATTTCCTGTAACTACAGACATGACCTTACAGCAGGTTTTAACAGCTATGAATAAAGTAAGACAATGTTTTATTAGCATGTCCTGTAATTTTGTACTTGGGGCATGGATAGTATCTGTAGAAAGGAATTGTTCTATCTTCTCATAGCAAACAGTATCAAAAATATAAATGTACATGCATGGTGAGGCCTGAATATTGACTTTACATAAAATAAAGTCTAAGAATTAGAGCTTTTATATATTCACTTCAGACATCTGGTGGACACTGAGGTGATTTTATTTTAATGCTATTCCTTTCCTTTTTTCTGAGTAGGTCCCAGCAGGCAGCACGGATTGCTCTCTTCCAATGATCTGGGCCCAGAAGACAGGCACAGCTGCTGACGTCTTCATTGTATTCACAGATAATGAGACCTTTGCGGGCCAGGTGCACCCTGCTGTTGCCCTCAGAGAGTACCGAAAGGTAAAACACAAACCTTCTGTCAGTTACTGTTCCAAATGACACTCCATTAGCTTTGAGGATGTTCTCATTTATGTAGGAAACTCAGTGTCTGGCTCAGCAGTACTTGAAATAAAAATGTAGGGACTACACATACATACACTACCCAATTCTAGTGCTAAATATTAACAAGGATGCCCTTTGCCAGCAGCTTTTGGTAATGACCAAACACATATTTGACCTCAGCTATAATTTTTAATTATACATTGTATTTCTTGAAATATTGTTATTATTGGTGAGTTTAACTAAAGAACTACATAAAGTTACAAGAAGTTTTTCAGTCTGTATCCTACACTATATGGATATATCTGTTCTGCTAATTCTCCCTCCTCCCTTGGCTCTTCTTAGATGACAGAAATGTACTGTTACTATTCTGTCCAGTATGGCAAACACTGGTCACTAGGCTGTTGAGTGTTAACAAATAGGGCTGGAGAGATGGCTCAGCCGTTAAAGGCTAGACTCACAACCAAAAATGTAAGAGTATTAACATGTGGCTCACCTGATTAGGAGTATAAGCAGAACATGCTATTAAGAACAGTGTTTCTCACATCATGATTTTCCTACCAGCTATAGCATGCTTTGGTGTTCAAGTCAGAAATCTAAATTTTCAGACCCCGTAAGATCTGCTGAGTCAAACTCTGTGGGTGGTATTCAGCTTTCTCTCATGAATGCTTACTTTCGAGTGCCATCAAGAAGGGAATAGAATTTAGACTAAAAGCAGTCTAGATGTCAGTCCTGAGTCTCTTCTGCTAATTGTGGATCTAAACAAATTAGTTAATTGACAAATGTCATAGTAGGTAATGGTACATAACTTTTAGGGTTGATACAACAGTTACACCTTGTCTCAAAAACAAATTGGTCATTAGGGGCAGGAGAGATGGCTCAATGGTTAAGAGCACTGGCTGCTCTTCCAGAGGTCCTGAATTCAATTCCCAGCAATCACATGGTGGCTTATAACCATCTATACTGAGATCTGGTGTCCTCTTCTGGCCTGCAGGCATACATGCAGACAGAAAACAGTATACATAATAAATAAATGAATCTTAAAAAGAAAAACTGGTTGTTAAAATTGGGCATGGTAGCTTTAGCATGTTATCCTAGCATTCAAGATACTGAGGCAGAGGCTAGGGAGACGGCTCAGTGGCAAAGAACACACACTGCACTTGCAGTTCTCAGCACCTTTGGGTGGTTCACAACTGCCTTTCACTCCAAGTCCAGAAGATGTGATGCAACTTGCCTCTGAAATCACCTGTATTCATGTGTACTCAAGTGTAAATATGTACATACATACATATTAGAAGTAAAATCTTTAAACAAAAGAGTCTGAGGTAAGAGGATCATTGGTTTAAGGCCAGCTAAGCTACATAAGAAGTTTAAGACTAGCCTGGACTACATATACATAGTAAGACCTTCTCACAACAAAATAAATAAATAAGTGAATAAGTAAATAAGGGCCGAAGATACATCTCCATTATATAGAGAGAGACCTTGTCACAATAAATACACATATTGATATGGGCTGGAGATGCCTCTCCATTGGTCGAGTAGTCATCTACCATACATAAAGCCCTAAGCTCAGTCCCCAACACTGCATAAACTAGGCGTGGTCATACATGCCTGTAGTCTTAGCATTTGGAAGGTAGGGGCAGAAGGATCAGAAGTTCAGATCATCCTCAGCTACATACCAAGTTTGGGACCAACTGGGCTACATGAAATCCTGTCTCAAGGCAAGTTTATCAAAACAAAAACAGTAAGTATATTTTTAGTAGGCTCATTACAGTGCCTGACAAAAATGTGCCTTCATTGATTATTTCTTCCTTAATATTTAGTTTTTGGGATCTTGAATACATATAGACTGGGAATATAGCTCAGGAATTCAATGGTAGAGAGCTTATGTAGTATACTTAAAGTCCTGGTATGGTCCATAGCACAAAAGATGGGTAGGAAGAAGAAAGTGAAAGAGAGATGGGTGGTGGAGCAGAAAGTCAGGGAGAAGGGGGGCAGAATTGTAACTCTGGAGAGCATGATCTGTTGTATATATCAAAATTGTATGCTAGACTTGGTAGTATACATCTGTAATCCCAGGATTTGGTAGGATAAACTATGATAGTATGTTCTTGCCTTAATTTTGAAGGGTTTTTGTTTGTTTTTCTTGCATTTAATTTTCTGTGTATTTACTTTCCCCTGTATTTTCCCTACAGAAAATGGGAATTCCTGCTAAATTGATTGTTTGTGGGATGACATCAAATGGCTTTACCATTGCAGACCCAGATGATAGAGGCATGCTAGATATGTGTGGCTTTGATACTGCAGCTCTGGATGTAATTCGAAATTTCACATTGGATGTCATTTAACCAGAGTGATCTAAGAGGTCCACTGTGGCAATGGAATTCATTGAAAATGCACAGCTACTTCCCAACTAAATGCAGTAGTGAGAAATGTCATCAATGTGTACATGGTGGAAATGTACTTTGCCAAGAACAGGAAAAGAGGGAAGGATGGAAAAACATGTTGAGCCCAAAGTTGGATGTACTCAGCTAGCTCTTGAGAAGTCTTCAGGATACTGTAGCTTTCTCTATAGAGAACTTCTTTTTATTAGACATTGTAAAATAGTCGTGTTGTACTCCACAGAATCACACATTTGTACTTACAGATGAGATACAATAGTGTAAGTAGACTCACATCATGTCACTTGTTTGAGAAGTGCTTGTTTTCATTAGAAAAGGACAATTTTGATAATGTCCAAATACTCTGAAGTGCACTAGACCATGTAACTGTGATGGAAATGAACCTCACAAGGTAAATTTTTATACCAAGGGGTTTTTTAAAAAAAAAGACATTTGACTAAATTAAATTATGAGTGAATTTTACAAATTCAGAGTTTTCTAAGATCATGTGAACAACAGCTTTCTTATTCAATGAAAAAAGTTGTTTTATTTCAGGTGTTTTATTTGTAATTGTTAGAATTTGTTACTATTTGATCAAAACATGATGGAAATCCCTAAAGGACTTGTTGAGTTTTGTAGGCTGAGGAATTAGCTATGTAAACTTGTATTTACTGCCATAAGTAGAGACTCAATGATTCCCTTGGTGCAACAATGGTGTCTCAAGTTACGCTTTCCTGAGTGTTTCATATATCAAGTCCACCATCCATAAGCCTTTCCACACCCCTAAAATATCTTTAACTATTTCTTATATTTTTCTAATATTAAGTTTGTCTGTAGTCCTATATATATTTGTCTACGATTCTTGTGTCTAATTTCTTTTCTGATAGAATACAGAAATAATAAAGCAAGCTAGATTCTTCCCAGTTAAAAGGCAAATTTTATAGTAGCCATATCAACCAATCAGTCTATGTAGGAAACTTAAAAGACCTATTTTGTACAAATTAAACTTCTTTTTCACCATGCTAACATGTATTCTTTTCTTGAGCAATCACATGTTTTCACTGGGAAGCTTAGCATGAAAATGGCCTATTGAAACACCAATAGCTTTTCTCTTGATTTTGTAATGGTGTCTGAGGTAGTTTATACTAACATTTAATGTTTATGCATTGTTCTTTAAATATTAAAGGTTTACCGAGGGCTTATAAAGCCCTTCTAAAACTAGTAAATGTAGGTTACATAACTTTGTAAGTGTTGAGGGGCTTGAAGTTTTTTAATTGGGAAGGAAAGGGGATTTGTGCTAGGGTGAAGATTTGTGTACATATTTTTCTTCCATTTTCTAAGAAATTTAGGCTCTGAGAATAATGTTCCCTTCAAATATATTTGACATATTAATGAGGTTTGATATATAGCCATTTTTTCAAGACAGTAACAATTTTTCAGTGTTATTGGCAGAGATAGTATTACCCACCCCATTGCTTCAGATACTATTCTGGCATTAACCATTGTAACATATGAAATGTGGAATTTCATTTGTTAATGAATTCTGATACATGAAAGTTTCATATTTAAATGAATTTAAGGTTAAAAACCCTAATAATTACATGAGAATTATTGAATTCTTTAAACCCAGTATCTAAATTTTAATGTCCTAACTTATGTAATTTACATGGAATATTTTATAAGAGCCTGTTTCTTTTTTTGTGCTACTTAATGCTTTTAAACAAGCAGAGTATGTCTAGGAGCTAATATTTAATCTGTCAGGGAATAAGATTAGAGGTGACCCTTCTATATATTTAGGTAAGCCTAATTAAATAGATTAAGGTTGAAGACAGAAGCTGAATGTTTTGGCGCACACTTATTCCTAGTACTAGGGAGACAGGGGCAGGAAGATCTCTAAGTTAGAGGCCAGCCTCGTCTACAGAGAGAGTTCCAAGCCAGTCAGGAATACGTAGTGAGACTCTATCTCCAAAATGAAAAAGAAAAAAAAAAGTTTTAAAAAAGAAAAAAGGAAAGCAAAAGACCCCATAGAAAGTAATTTTATTTTCAAATCATAAAACTTCAGAATGGAAAGAAATCTTAGAAATGTTTTATTTGGTTGATAACCAGCAACCAGTCTGGATTTCTTTCTTTTCTTTTTTTTTTGAGACAGGCTCACTCTACATAGTCCTGGCTGTTCTAGAGCTCACTATGTAGACCAGGCTGGCCTTGAACTCACAGAGATCCTCCTGCCTCTGCCTCCCACGCGATGAGATTTAAGGTGTGTGCCACTATGCTCAGCATAAGGCTGGGTGATTTTGGAGAGGGGTGGACTAGAAGGCTCTGCCTCTCTGTTCATCTGCTTTAACCTTCTCACACATGGGAGCATGTTGATATTGTAAGAGCTACAGTAGACTTGTGCAAGGCTTTTACCTAATTTAGACATTAGGAATTGATATGCATGATTATTTGAGGAACTTGTGAACATGTGTGATTTTTTGATTTGGAATAATTCTCTAACACAGTTATGTGTCTACCCCCTATGTTGCTATGTAATATAGCCCCATAGAAAGATTTTACCTCATTAAGCGTAAGATGCACGCAAGTAGTAAACAAGTTTTATTTTCCAAATTACTACTAGGGTTGCTCTTAAGTAAATAATATGGAAAATACTGCTTTAAAAAACAATCTTAAGAAAAATAAACTTTATTTCCAAGATACTGTGTAAATATTTCCAGGATTTAATTGTTATTAGTAAAATAAAATACTAATGTTTTTATCTCACCGTTTTTTGATTAGTGGAGAGTTCATGTACTAAAACTATTACTTAGTAACTGTTTTCAGGATATGTTAGGGAGAGATACACTAGCGAGTAGAATATACTTCACCCCTGGGAGCCTCTTCTTCTCTTTCCTTT
>CAJQZJ010004752.1:8236613-8254221 GCA_907164525.1 Lophiomys imhausi
CACACACACACACACACACACACACACACACACACACACACACACACTAATGAAAAATAAACTTCAGAAATGTTAACTACCAAAATGATATAGGACTTTTCACAATGGTAGTTTTGATAGCAAATGTTTAAATAAGTATTCATTTAGTAATTTATTTCCAAACCATGTCAACTCTGGACACGGAGTAAGTATATTAAATGCATGAGATATTTCTTCTTCCTCCATCTCCCCCATCACTCACTTGGATCTGGCTCACAGGAGTAGATGCTGACTTCCTCAAAGATGAGGATGTACGGTTTCCCATTCTAAAACAAATTAAAAAAGATCAGCACAGTTAATGAGGTGTCCCTCTAGCACATGGGTTCCAGTGGAAGACAACCTTAAACACAAATATGTTCAAATGCACAAAGCAGAAAAATAAAACCTTAATCAGTACAAAATAACAGTTCACAAAGTACTTGTCTGCTAACAGCAACAGGGCCTGTGTGCTTCTCTAGCCTTTCAATAAAATTTCCCTCATAAAACCAATCTCTGTGTCTAAAGTTCAGTATATTCTTACTAAGTAAATTCATAATCCCCAAATAACAAATATTCTGCCCTAATAAAGGACTGAACACTGTTGATAAAATGTGTTTTGCATTTCTTCTGAAAACATACAGAATTTGGGGGTGGGGGGGCTGCAGGGAGCTGGAGAGATGAGTCAGCAATTAAGATCCATAGCTGCTCTTGCAGAAGACTCAGGTTCAGTTCCCAGAATCCACATGAGGCCAGCTCATAACCAACTACTTGAAAGTCTAGCTCTAAAAGATCTGACACCCTCTTCTTGTGTCTGCGGGGATGTGTACGTGTGGAATACACTCACACAGACACACATACATATAAGCAAAATAATAACTTTTAAAATGTACAAAAATCTCATGGACACTGTGAAGCAAAGAACCTACCAAAGACTTTAAGGGAATGAACGTTTTCAACCACCATAATCTATAGATCCCCATTTCTCAATCCACCAAAAAACATCATCCCACTCAAGGGGGTTTGTGAAGATTAAATGAGCTGATCTACACATAAACCAAAACTGTATCTTATACACATTAAGTGTCAATAATACTTGCCATGACTCTTGATTACAGGGACCCTCATTACCTCAGCATTTGTTATCTAAAATCTGAGAGTTTAGAAAAAGGAGTAGTGGAGGTAGGTGTGGCAGAGCACACCTTTAATTCCAGCATTTGGAAGGCAGAGGCAGGTGGAGCTCTTTGAGTTAAGGCCTGCCCTGCTTTCACAGTGAGTTCCAAGACATCCGGGCTATATAAAGAGACCCTGTCACAAAAAAAAAAAAAAAAATTAAAATTGAAAAGTATTCACTAGACATCGCTACCAAAAAAAAAACTGGGCAGTTAATCATCAAAATCATCAACTCTTTCCATTAATCCTGGGATCTTTTCCCCTCCTCCACGAATTCTTCTTGTCCTGCTAGCAAGGTATGACAGTGTTCTTGGAGCAAATTAGACATGATACAAACTACTAATCTCTCAAAAAAATATAAAAAAGATAGGTGCTACAGAACTGCTCAAATATCTAAAGAATAAGGATAAGATAACGAACTTAAAGTTCAAATGGGTTTTCAAAATACTTTTTTGTTGTGAGTTTGGGTCTGTTAGTTTTTTGAGACAGGGTCTCTCTATGTAGACCACCCTGACTTAGAACTCAGAGATCCTTCTGCCTCTGTCTCCCAGTGCTGGTATTAAAGGCGTGTGCCTCCATGCCTGGCTTAAAGATATACTTATAATTAAAGAAAAAAATTCCTGGCTTAAAGATATACTTATCATTAATGGGAAAAAAATGCTCCCTTCCAGAAAAGCAATTCTTCTTTGTGGGTATATTTATTGAAACCTTGAGGGGGTTTTTTGGGTTTTTGCTTTTGTTTGTTTTTTAAGACAGGGTTTCTAATAGCCCTGGATGTCCTAGCACTCACTTTGAACTCCGTTTGAGACCAGGCTGGCCTCAAACTCAGATATCCATCTGCCTCTACTGGGATTAAAGGCATGGACCAACACACCTAACTAATTACGTTAAGTATAAAAGTAAGCTATTTTACGTTTAAAATTTAAAGGCCCCAATCAAAGCATGTCTTAAATCATAGTATGAAGTTTAGTCCTATTTTTGAGTTAATTCACATTAAATGGCCTTTTCCAGTGCATGTTAGCCCTGGATGATGACTGTCTGCTCTACATAATCATTCTGGAACACTTCAAATAAACTGCAACAAGCCCCACCTTCTGTAACATCAAAGAAGAGTCAGAGACAGGAATCACTGCAACTAAATGTATGTTTGTCATTATCATTTCTTATTCCCCAACAGATTAACAAGTACACCACTAAAACAAAAACACTTGTGTGCTTATTCTAGATAGAGAGAGGCTGGGAGTGAGTAGCAGGCTCGGAGGACTGCCCTGCTTTGAAGGAGGCAGCTTTATGAATTACAAGGATGTTCTGGGTCTAAGAAGATGTTTTATTAAGTTGGTAATGCAAGTTAGGATGAAAATTGAGTTAGGAATAGAACTTGAAACTCATCAAGAGAGATATTAGAATATTGTTATTAGTTGCCAAATACATATGGACTGAACACTGGGAATGTATGCCATACCTTATAATTTTCATAATTGTTGCCTAATTGTTCCTATTGTCTTGTATTGTATTTATTGTTATAAGAAAAAAGAGCCTTTCATTGGACTAAAAGGGGAAGATGTTGAGGGGAAAAAGATACACCTTAAATTAAAAAAAAAAGGATAGGAGGGAGAGGGGGAAAAGGATGGGGGTGGGAAAGGGAGGGGAGGAGACAGGGGACAGGGGGCTATGCTTGGATGTAACTTGAAGAAATCAACATGAAAAATATATATGTTTTTGAAAAAGAAGTGAATATTAAAATAAAGGAAATCATACAATTAAAAAAAAAAAAAAAGAAGAAAGCTGGCTGAATTTGTGAAGTCCAAAGCAGTAGAAAAATGGCTAGATGGCCTCGGACTGGAAGAGCGCTGTATGGCCTCAACAGTCTGGGTTTTCAACGCTGAAAACAAATCTTTCTCATCTTTAGTTTAGCATTTACCTCCTCCTCAAACCTGTGCATTTACAACGGATGAACTTTTCTGAGAAAATGGGAGGGCCAAGGAGGCACATTTTGAACATTACACCCTTCCTTGCCAAAGACAAAGCTGCAAAAAGGCACCCGTACCCTTCTTGAGGAAGACCCTTCAATTTCTAGTTTAGCTTTCTTATTAAGGGGGCAGGCACAGAATAAATGCACAATAAACACTTCACCTCAATATGGATAAAGCACCAACTAGTCATGCTCCACTTATGGGACACCTACGAAAGGGAGGTAGGTGGGCAAAGCAAGATATACCCCAGACATATCCAATAGGAAAACAGTTCTAACGACCAAATAGTTAACGTCGCATGATCAGTGCTTTCAAAAGGGAAATCTCTGGAAGATAGTGGAGGAACGGATGCGCTGTGGCAGACTTTGAGATGCCTAGACAGCCGCCTAGGTCAGGCCTGGCCGGCCATGGCTGGCTTACCAGCCCAGGGTATGCCAAGGAGGGAAGCCAAGGAAAGCAAAGCTCCTATAAAGCCAGAAACCACATCTGCAGGATGCCAGAGTCATTGTCTGCAAAGCCTTGACCATTCAGAAGCAACAGCCTTGCTCCCTTCCTCCGATAGGGCAGCCCCGACTTAGCATCAAAATAAGAGCGACAAAATAGCTCTCACAGCAGGGACCTTTGTCGGGGCCGTTCAGATTTACGCTGCACTTAAAATTAAAAAAAAAACAAACAAACAAACACTGCACGCCATGTATGTAAAGGTCCAACTAGGGAATCTGGTGTATTTGTGCCCCAGCCCAGCTCGGACTCTCCGGGAAGGTCCACAGGAACACTGCCGCAGCCCCCACGCGCCCCGTAGGCCCGCCCCGCCACGTACCCGGGGCCCGCAACTCCAGCCGCGCCGCGCAGCGCCGCCAAGCTGCTCCCGCTCGCCACCAGCCGTCTCCCCGCCAGCGTCACGCTACGCCAGGACATGACCAAGTGTCCTGGTAGCCCAGGGGAGAGCTGCGGGCGAGGGCGACTCGACACCGGGAACCCGCCCCTCCGGCTGCCTCGCCCCGCCCCACCGGGCTGCCCGCGCCGCCGCCGGGCTCAGGGAGTCGCTGTGCTTCCTGTCTTCCCGCCAACGCGCGCTTCCCAAACCCACGCGCGTCACGAGCCCGCGCGCATCCCGAGCCCGCGCGCCCCCTAGCCAGCAGGTTCTGGTCCTCCACCGCAGAGCTAGGCACTCACCTGCCCGCCGAGTTTTCCCGATCTCCGCCGAGTTCTCCCGAGCCCCGCACTCCGGCATTCAGGGTTAAGAAATGCTCAGTGGAGAACCACAAGAAAAGTGACTCGAGGACTGGTGGTGGCCAGTTGTTTACCCGAGGGTGGTAGCTCAGTCACCGCCTCCTGTCGGACAGGTTTGTGATGTGAGAGAAGGACCTTCGGAATGTCATCTTAAAATTAATTTATTGATCAGGACTCCATAGGGAGGTTGAATTTTACGTTCAGAAACTGAAAGACAAAGGCAGTCCAATGTTGAGCGTTCTTTCCGAAGAAAACAAGATGGTGTTTTTAAGATAAACTGAAATTAGGAAACGAACTATCCCAAAGATAGTTCATCATGGCTTTGACAGCCATGACTGCCCCAACCCCCAAAGACAAATCTACCCAAGCCACTCAGCGATGGTAATAATAGCCCTTTGTGCGATTTTTAAGGTCGGGGGTGGGGGGTCCGCCTTTAGTTTTATTTTCTGAGGACACCGAAACTTTTAAAGCCAAAGGTATGTCTAAAACTATAAGCAATTGGAACTATTCATACCTTTATCGAGCATTCATGCTGAACCCAAAGTTAAGATTCATGTTGCCAAGGTACAAAATAAGAACTTCTGTTTATAATTTTTTAACTTCCTTTGGTCTGTGTTTCATTAATTGACAAAAGAATGAAAGTTATTTGCAAAAACAAATACCCCCCAGGGGCATAACATTTTTTTTGTAAGTCCAAATTTACCTTTAAAATTAAAGTTGGCTATTTATATATAATTTTAGAGTTTTTATTTTACCAAGAGATACCTATTTAGGAAAGTTACTGTGGGTTTTGTTGTTGTTTTGTTTTGTTTGAAGAACTTTTGAAGTACAATTTACCTCTCTGCTCAATTAAGCGAAATGTTATAATATGGTTTCCCTTCCTTTTTCTCTCTAGAAATACATTGTTTACTTCCAGGCTACCCTCAGTTTTGTCATCCTCCAGCCCCAGTCTCTCTTTTTTTTTTTTTTGTTTTTTTTGTTTTTCGAGCCAGGGTTTCTCTGTATATTCTTGACTGTCCTGGACTCACTTTGTAGACCAAGCTGGCCTCGAACTCACAGTGATCCCCCTGCCTCTGCCTCCCAAGTGCTGGGATTAAAGGCGTGCGCCACCACGCCCGGCTCAGCCCCAGTCTCTTAAATGCTGGGATAACATGTCTCCTGCAGAATTTAATTTTAATATGCTGTAGATGAAAGTTTTAGTGGGCAATTGCTCTTTTTAAAAAGGTCAGGGTGCAAATACTAACAGCATTATACCTGATTTGGCATAATATGTTGAGCTAGATTGATACTTCTCGACTTCCTATGGTTCAAGAGATAGCTATCGACATGATACTTTTTTTCCTTGGTTTTTCAAGACAGAGTTTCTCTGTGTATCCATTCCTGCCTGGACTCACTTTATAGACCTGGCTGACCTTGAAACTCACAGAGACCTGCCTGCCTCTCCCTCTTAAAGGCATACACCACTACCAGTGGCAATTACAGACAACTATGAACTGCCATATGGGTCTTGGGGTTTGAACCTACGTCCTTTAGAAGAGCAGCCGGTGCTCTTAACCACTGAGCCAACTCTCCCAAGAAACATGATACGTTTTTGTCCACACTTGTGACTGTAAGCAAGAGGACACAGTGAAACCACCAACCAACCACTCTGGCTAGAAAGAAAAGTTTACTGGGAATCAAACTGTCATGGCTGTGTGTGTGTGTGTGCGCGCGCACACATGTGCAAATTGGTGAAAAAACAAACGAATTTTATGACAGTCAGCAAGTTGACAGGCAGTCTTTGAGCTGAAACAGGCTGTTTTGATTGACAGGGAACTAAATTACCTAAATTAGTTGACCTTTGAGAGCAGATTAAGGAAGGTCCCTGGTAAACAGAAGCAGAAGTTAAGATGTGTTTACCACCAGTTCAGAGTCCTTCTATTTAAGACATTGTCACCAGCATTGCTGGTTTGAGAGGTCGATTTAGACCAACACTGATGACTTCAACAACATAAGAAGGATTTGGGGGACAGGCAGTGGTGGCTCACGTCTTTGATCCCAGACTTGGAAGGCAAAGGTGGGCAGATCTCCAAGTGTGAGGCCAGACTGGTCTACAGAGCCAGTGCCAAATCTACACAAAGAAACCCCATCTCCAAAAAATCGGGGAGTGGGGAGGAAAAGGAGGATTTGGGCAGAGAGGTGGAATATGGAGATTTTACTGAAAAGGTAAAGTGCTAGATATCTAACATACAGATCTAACATGCAGTACTGTAAGTATAGTTAACAATACTGTATTTTGTTCTTGAAGTTTGCTAAAGATATTGCTCTCAAATTTTCTCACCAACAGAAAATAAATGAAACTCTTAGGAGTGATGGATATGTTAATTAGCTTAGTTGCTATAGTTAGTGTACATTACAACATCAATTTGTGGGCCAGAGATATGGCTCAGGGGCCAACCCCTTCAAGTTGTACTCTAACCTGCACATATGTATATACATACAAAACGCTCTCACACACACAGACAAAACATTTTTAAAATCTGTCAAGTTAGCAGGGTTTGGTGGCTCACACCTTTAATCCCAGAACTCGAGAGGCAGAGGCAGGCAAATCTTTATAGTTTCAAGGCCATCCTGGTCTAGAAAAGTGAGTACCAAGACAGCCAGAGCTGTCACACAGAGAAACCTTGTCTCAGAAAGGAAAAAAAAAAGAACATTAAATTGTACACCTCAGACAAAGAACTTTTTGTCATTTTTATAATAAAACTGAAGAGAAGTATAGATAGATGTTACATTGACTGATGATAGAATAATTGATGGTAGATAGATAGATAGATAGATAGATAGAGATAAACAGACAGGCAGGCAGGCAGGCAGACAGACAGACAGATAGATGTGCTGGTTCTTTGACTATATAAATAGTGTGGATGTAATGTGGGATGTCTAGGCAAGATCAAGAATATATTGGTTAAATACAGCTTTATGAATTTGTGATGGATAATCTCAATTACCAACTTGATGAAATCTAGAATCAGCTGAGAGATGGGCATTTGGGGATGCTCGTGTGGGGGGGGTATCATTTTATTATTGAGACTCCATTGAAGAAAATTTTTTTTTTCATTTTTGAGCAGTTATCAGTTGGAGATAGCTTCTGGGTTAGGGATGGGGCTTGTGGCTACTTTCCATCTTGGCCCTGGGACCCCATCTGGCCCAGAACTGTGTATGCTCTGTGTGTGTGCTGCCAGTCTCTGTGAGTTAATGAGCTTTGCCCCTTTAACTTAGAGAGCCTCTCCATTCCCCCCTCTGACTCCTCTTCACAGGCTCCCTGATCCCTGAGGGCAGTGATGTGATGGAGACATTTTGGGGAATTATCTTGATTAGGTTCACTGGGATAGAATATTCAGGGATCTCTTTCCTTTCCTCTCTATCTTTTTTGCTCTTCTCTAGTGTTAGGGGGTTGAAAGAGTAGAAAAAGAGGGTTGGAGGGCGGAATAAAGAAGAACACGTAAAGTAGCAAAGACCAAGTGCAGAGAGTGGTGCTTTTTATGTCACTGGTGACTGTGACCATCTAGTTCTAGTGGTTACATTTCCATTCCTGGAGCAACTAACTGGCACGATCAGCTTATGAACATAAAAGACTTGTTTTACCTCAAGTTTTGGAGGTGTTGGTGTATGATTCATTCGCTCTCTTGCTTTTGGGCCAGTAATCAGTCAGCACAACAAGGTGGCAGTATAATCACAAAACTGTTAATTGTTTATGCCATTGCTTGAATGAGAGAGAAAGTCGGAAAAGGAAGAAAAAAACAGATTCCACAGTGTCCTTTTAAGGATACATCTAACACTTTCTTATACTCCCTACGTTTCGCCACTTCCCAATACTGCCAACCTGTATGCTAAGTCTTTCACACATAAGAATTTGGGAATTTGTTGTTATAAACTCCAGTAATAGTGGAAAGCTTATTGTCTTTAAAAAACAAACAAACAAAAAAAACCTTATTGGTTCTTTGTGAGTGTCATACCATGCACCCTAATCCCACCCATCTCCCTCTCCCCTCCACCCTTGCAACCATCTCCCTAACAGGAAAAACTCATTGTGGAAGCTGTAGTGTTTCACAGTGTGTCCCACAGTGTACCCTTTTGTCCACACTTCTTTGCTGGTAAATGTTCATTGCAATGACTTGTTGATATGGTACAAGGCCTCTCACTTCTGCTACTCTATTAATACTGGAACCTCCTTGGGACTCCTCTCAGATATCCTGTTGTTTCCCTGTGTCATGGAGATCTTGTAGTCTTGGATTTGTAGGACAGGTTCTTTCATGTACTCCAGCAGTTCATCAATGAGGTAGATGTTGGGGCAGGCCAATTCAAAGCCCTGGATCTGGGCCTGAGAGGTAGCAGAGCTGGTCAGCCCACTGGCTCTCACTCTCACTCACTTGGGCCTGGTTCACCAGCAGCTCCACCAACCAGAGCCAGCTCTCTGCTGTCCAGGAGAGGTTCAGGTCCTGCTCTCCTGAGTGTTGCAGCCAGTGAGAGACATGGCCAGTTCTCCCACTCTCTTGCCTGCCATGGGTGGTGAGGGATGAGGGAGGTAAGGAGGGCATTTCTCCCTTGTCTGCACACCACACAGCAGACAAATGTCAGGGCTGACTCTCCCATGACCCCACATCCAAGGCCAGCTCTCCCACTCTGATGACCTTAGGACCAGCTCTCCTGACTGCCATAGGTGGCAAGGGATGGGAGTGGGGCATCTCTTCCTGGCCTATGTCACTACATGGTGGACAGGTGGCAGGACCAGCTCTCTCACATTCAGGCCTTGGTGCCAGCTCACCTGTGGCCCCACCACCAGAGTCGGCTCTACTGGGCTACCCAGGCCAGGTACAGAGCTACTCTGAGTACTGCAGCTGGTGGGGGGGCAGGGACAGCTCTCTTACTGCCATGACCCCAGGCCCAGGTCTCCCACCTGCCACAGGTGGTAAGGTGCCAGTGGAGAGGATGGTGTTTCTCCCTTGTCCACACCACTGCACAGGAGATGAGTGCTAGGCCAGAGTGGTAGGGCCAGCTCTCTCATGCTCATATTGTTGGGGCTGGCTCACCCACAACTCCTGCAATGTGCAGGAGCAGCATTCCTGAGCACTGCAGCCGGCTAGGGGCAGGGGCTGGTCTCCTGATCTCATGCCCCCAGGGACAACTCTCCCAGTTCTGCATAGCCCTGGGACATCAATATGTCCTCGGTGGCTCAGACTAGGAATGTGTCTGCCTGGCCTTTGGTGGTAACAGACCCCTGTTGCTGCAAGGCTAAAAGCCAAGATGTGGCTCCCAGTGGCAGCACAGGCCAGGACCCTGGTCCCAGGTGACATCACACACTACTTACATCATTCTGTTCCCCACTACCCTTCAGTCTCCAGTTTTGGCTCTCTACATTGTGCCCACAAGTTTCTCTTTCTTTTCCATTTCTATATTACTTACCTGCTCCTCTTAGTGGCTCTGGGGTCTCTGGGTGTCTGGGCTCATCTCAAGAGTGGTCTCAGAAGTGCTATGCCCTGCTTGTGCATTATGGCACTGGGCAGGACTCATCTTTGCCATGGTCTGACCCCCCAGGCCTGAGTGGCACCAGATTGGTGGTCATCTCAGCCTTCTTGCTCACCCACACCCCTGCCACTGGTTACTCAAGTGGCCCCATGCAAAGGTCCTCTCTCTCAGGCTCTTTCCTGCCTGGGGCCTGTGGCCCCAGGCAAGGTTCTTCTAGTCTCCAGCTCACTCCCTACCCTGGGAGTCTGTCAGGGCCTGAGAGCCTGTCCAGGCCTGCATGGCTCTGACTGATGGTCATCTCAGGCCAGCTCCCTGGTGCCAGACTGGTTGTCAAATCAGGATCACTTCCCCCCCCCCCCCGCCCCAGGAAATATCCATTTAGATGTTCACAGCTCAGAACACCGAGCACAGACATAGCCTCTCACTTCTCTGCCACCTACTGACACACATGGAGCAGCCACACCTATAGAGGCAGGTTGTCATTTTTTTTTTTTAACAAACCAGAGCCTTACTGTGTAGTCCTGCACAGCCCAGAACTCACTATGTAGACTAGGTTTGTCTCAAACTCACAGAGATCCATCTACTTCTACCTCCTGAATATTGGGAATAAAGGCATGAGCCACCACTGCCTGGAAGGCTTAGTTATTGATTTAGAAGGGTGAGCTGTGTTCTGAAAAATCTATCATAGGCACATATACGTTTATGTGGGCAATTTGTGTAGTGTTGCATATGTATAATCCCAACACTTGGGAGGATGAAACATGAGGATTGTCATAAGTTTGAAGCCAGTGTGCACTATATTCAGATTGGAAAATACAGATCCTGTTTTAAGAACACAAAACAAGGGCCTGTAGAGAAGGTTCAGCTGAAGGGAGCATTCGTTAATCTTGTAAAAGTTACAAGTTCAGTTCCCAGTACCCACATGGTGACTCATAACTATCCATCACTCCAGTTCATGAGGTCAAAAGTCCTCTTCTGACTTCTGCAGGCACAATGTGGTGCACATACTTCCATGTAGGCAAAACATCTGTACACATAAAATAAATAAACCTAAAAAATTAAAACAAAAAAAGAAAAATTGTGAGCAATTTAATAACATTAATTGGTTACCACCAAAGAGAGAAATTTCAGTGATATTTTGGTCTTATTCCACTGAAATGTTTATATTTTATAATACAATATAAACTGTGAGAGAACAGTGCAGTAAAAATATATCTAAGCAAAATCCCTTAAACCTAGCCCTTCCTACCCAATTTATATAAACTAGTCACAATTTTATCTAGATTTATCCTTTGGGACATTTATCACTAACTAACTTGGTATATAAGCATATATATTTATTGCTTATTGCTTGTCTTTCTCCCAAGAATAAAAGCAACAAACTATAGGTGACATATTCTTCTTACTGGTTTACACAAAAATTTACCCAGGAAAAGTTTTAGTTTTTAAATGCTATTTTAAATAACCTTTACACCTTTACAATACATTCTGGCTGGGCTGTGGTGGCCCATGCCTTTTAGATCCCTAAGTTGGAGGCCAGAGTGGTCTACAAATCAAGATCCAGGAAAGCCAGCATTACACAGAGAAACCCTGTCTCAAAAAACAAGCAAACAAATACCACATTCTGAAACTCAAATATAAACTTAAAAGTAATCACAGCTGAAGTAAAAGCAAGAAGAAATCTGTGCATTTGAAAATTAACAACTATAATTGCAGTATGTATAAATTTGTTCTCAAATTGTAATAAAAATATTGAAATCATTGGCTGATGGTTTGTAGGTATAAAAGAACTATGATAAGATTCAGATTATAGTGGGTTACTTAAAATTCAATGATTTCTACCATACAAATATGGGAGAGAGAGGGCTAGAGAGATGGCATTGATTTTTTTTTTTCCAGAGGACCTAGGATCAATTCCCAGCCCCCACATGGCAGCTCACAACTGTCTGTAACTCCAGTTCTAGAGGATCTCGCACACCGACACACACATGCATGTGGGCAGAACACCAATGCACAGTTAAAACCTGGGAGGGAAGAGAGCAGAGCAACAGGAAGATAACTAATTAGACATACCCAGAGCCTCTGGCTCTAGAATGGATGACGTAATTTCTCTGCTTTACAGCACTCACACTGATCTCCTTGACCTCCTGTTCCAGAGCCTCATGAGAGACTCTTTTAGTCCTTGTTATAAAGTTACCCCCCAAGGCTAGCAAGATGACTCAATGGGTAAAGGTACTTGTCTCCAAGCCTGATGACCTGAGTTTCATCCCCAAGATCCAAATGGTGGAAGGAGCTGACTTGCACAAGCTATCCTCTGATTTCCTCATGTGTGGTACACACACTAAATAAATAAATGTAACAACAGTTGTTTGAAAAAGCCTTTCCCGAAATACAAGCAGTTCAGAAACTGAGTACTTCCTGTTTATCTAGTTAAGTCTCTCATCTTCATGCTGAGTCATGGCCTCCCTTTCCTCTATATTAAAGGTCAGCTCTCAAGGCTAACTTCTGTCACATTTGCCTCATTCATTCCCTCTTCACTGTCTGATTCTATCCATTGGTCAGATTTATTGGGTCCCAAGAAGGACCCATATGGATATTTGGATATTTATATAACCCCTGCACAGATGACCTAACAAAATCAAATTAACTGCTCTGATTGTGATAGCCTAGTAGCAACCTTTGCTTTACTTAATCCTATGGGATTAAGTAAAAAGTAGAATGTTAAAGTTTCACCTTAGTGTGAGTTTGTTTTAAGCCCCTAGGTCTTATCTTGGGAAAGCAAATACTCTCATGAAGTTGCCTTGAGAAATGATTGCCACAACACTCTGGTCAAAGTCACACTGCAAACTACAGATCCTATTTGTCAAGAAAGGAATGTGTCTTATTGCTACTTGAAAATAATTTTCCTGTAGCGTCTGTTCCCATAAACATGTCTAACGGGGATGGAAATTCCCCTCAATGGGCATGAGACTCAGAGAGTACCCTCAGGTGATCACAATACTACCTAAGCAACAAAACCTGTGGGAAAAATTGTGAGCGGCTGACGGACAGCATAAGCTGTGGCCCATGCCCACATGTAATAAAACTAAGTTTCTCCTTCGGTCCAATTGCCTGTCCAAATTTGACTCTTTGGCAGTCAGAATTCCCATGACAAGGGTTCAGTTCTCAGCACTGATGTAGGGTACCTCAAGAATCACCTATATTTCCAGCTCCAGGAGATCTGGTGCCTTCTTCTGGCTCTCCATGAGTATCTACATATACTGACACACACACACACAAACAATAATCCAACACCTCTATTTTATCCTCCTTTTTATACTTTCACAGCTAAATCAAAGATTAAAGCACAGATAGGACCTAGATGTCTTTTTCTGCTGCATTTACCTTTTTACATGGTCAAATTCTTCCTGTGCAAACATCTCTGCTTCCATTACATGCCTAATTGTTCACAACTAAGCCAATTCAACAGCTTCCATAGCTTGCTTATGACTTGGTCCCAAACATTGTCCTCTTAGAAACTAATATATTAGTTCATGTACCACCTTGCTGGTGTGGCTGTACTTCTTTCGAGTCAGGCCCCATTTCTCAACAAAGCATGCTTTGCCATGCCATGAAGAAGAAGATGATTACCCTGGGATTCCCACTAAGGACACTCAACTCTCAGAGGTCTCAGACTTGATTCCATGTCTTATCACCCATTACAGGGAGCATGCAGCTGCTACTATGAGAGGCACAGTCTCATACCACATAGGCGAAGGTAGCTATGTCACTATTGCTTCTGTAAACACTCCACCCTTAATCGGATCATCTTAGTTGTATGTGTGATTACCCTAACAGGGACCATTCTTCTACAGCTCACTGTTAGACCTAATGCTCTCTATTCAGGTGCAAATTGTGTCATTTCACTTTTTTGTGGGAGAAATAAGTCTAATTATCCCAGAATGGGGTACTGATGACAGACAAAAGAAATTGTTCTACCCAAGTGTAACTTTATCAGTTTATTGGCGTTACTTACATCAGCACAGACGAGGGTTTACTCACAGAAGAATCAGCGATGAAATGCAACTGCCTCACCAAAAAGTACACTCTAGCATGGGTGACAACTCAGAAAAGTTGCATTCTGACATCTCCTGACACAATTCATAGACACCTTACCCTTCAGGAAAGCTCAATATCAGTAGCAATTGTTTACTGCTACAACCTTCCAGGAGAGGATGGCAAGGGCTTAAAAATCTTGTACATTTCTGAAACTTCCTGAGACTTCTTGTTGTTGTTTTGGGTTGTTTTGTTTTGTTTTTGAGACAGGGTGTCTTAGTTAGGTTTCTATTGCTGTGAAGAGACACCATCACCACTGCAACTCTTATAAAGGAAAACATTTAGTTAGGGCTGGCTTACAGTTCAGAGGTTTAAGCCTATTTTACTCATGGTAGGAAGCATGGCAGCATGTAGGCAGACATGATGCTGGAGAAGGAACTGCGAGTTCTACATCTTGATACGCAGCCAAAAGTGTTGGAGAAGGTCTAATAACATTGCTTCTGATAGGCTGATTTCAATGCTGAGATCTGGTTACTGCCCCTTCTCAGGCATTCTCTTGATTGGTTAATAAAAGTCACTGATAGCAAATTAGCTGGACAAAAAGAGTATAGGAAGGTGGGACTTCCCGAGATTAAAACAGGAACCCTGCATTTTACACAGAGGATTAGCTCTTTTCTGCCAGGAGACATGGAAGCAGATAGACATGTTTGAGAACAATGGAAGATAATCACAGGCAAATGGCGGTTTGGGATTAGGTGATCTGGCTTAATTTAGAGTAGCTAATTGAGAGTCTGCCCAGCTAAAGGTGAAGTGTTGAAACATTAAAAGGTCTTGGTGTATTTAATTATTGGGGAAAGGACCACGGCGGCTTATAGGCCACCAGTCCAAGCAATCCAGGGCCCAGAGCCATGGGCCTCCCGCTGAGCTCCAGCAAATCTCCCACCAAGCCTCCTGGCAATTCTACTGGCCTAATATAACAACTTATATTAGTTAACAGAGTTTAGGTTACAGGTGGTGTATGCCACCCTTGGTCCAGGGGCTCTTTCCCCAGGATAAATCAGGCCACCGGTTAAGGTAGGCCAGGCCCATCGGCTGATATCCTGCCACGCCGCCCACTGTTCTGCCAAGCCGATGACTTCTCTGCTAGCCTAATCTTACAATTTATACTTATTAATAAATACAATTGATAAATAAATTACAGTTTCACAACAGGAAAAGAACTATGGACCACTAAGCCTGGGCTTGAGCATCTGAGACTTCAAAACCCACCTCCTCAGTGACATACTTCCTCCTACAGGGCCATACCTACTCTAACAAGGCCATACCCTCTAATAGTGCCACTCCCTATGGGCCACATATTCAAACACATGAGTCTATGATGGCCGTTCCTATTCAAACTACCATATAACAATGTCCAAGGGCTGGAGAGATGGCTCAGCAGATAAGATCACTAGCTGCTCTTCCAAAGGACCAGAGTTCAAATCCCAGCGCCCTCATGGCAGTTTGAAACTGACTGTACTGGCGGCTAGTGGTGACACACTCCTTTAATCCCAGCACTCTGGAGACAGAGGCAGGTGGATCTCTGTGAGTTCAAGGCCAGCCCGGTCTACACAGTGAGTTCCAGGAAAGCCAGGGCTGCACAGAGAAACCCTGTCTTGAGGTGGGGGAAACCATGTCCAAAATAGTAAAAAGTTTTGCCTGGAGTCAAAGCTTCATGGCAAAGCATATACGTGACATGTACCAGGCTTGGGTCCAATTTCCAGCTCTGCAAAATGAATAAATGAACAAATAAAAAACAGAAAGCGATTTCAGTTTATATCAACTTACTTCATATAAAACCAAAACCAAATAGAATTAGCTAGCCGTGACTCTTATGTTCTACAATGCCCATCTGACAAGCAAGATACGTAACTGGCACAACAATGGCATGAAAGTTATGGTGATGGCCAGCTAACTGCCTGTGGATTGTATCTGAGTCTTTCTCTACTAGGATTGTAAATCCCATGACTTGGAAGGGTCATGTGTCTCAGGAAGGAACCTAATTCTATTGTTTTGCTAAATGGACACGTTATCAGACTACCTTTTAGACACAGATTAGTATGCCCTCAGCTAGTCATTCATTATTGCCAGAGACTCATAACTTGTCAAAGTGTTGAAAGTATGTGGCTTCTTAAGTGTTCAGCCCTCAATGGGGCATCTCTATCAACCCCTGACTCAAGGCTCAGAAGAGGGGATGGAAAGAATGAAAGAGTCAGAGGATGGGAAGGAGTACTGTGCTGTCTTCTGGACATGGAATGACTACAGCACTTATAAACTCACAGAAGCTATGCTTACCTACACTGTTGCAACAGTTACTTATTCTCCAGCTATTCTTACCTACACTATAGCAACAATTACCTATTATGCAGCTATGGTTATATATACTGTAGCAACAGTTACCTATACGGTAGCTATGGTTACCTTACAAATATCATGCCAACAAGATTAGTTAGCACATTCCAACAGGCAGCACTAATTGGACTCAGTGGGTTATGAAAACAAAGGTAGGACATTGGAGGTGGATGGATATGTTGGGACTGCCTGGGGAGAATGTGAAGAGAGACCCAGGGGAAGGAACAATGTATGATCAAAATACATTGTTTACATGTATAATATTGTCTAAGCATAAATTAAATATATTTGTATTTAAAACTCAATATATATGGTTTCTAAAAACATATTGTAATCGTAAAAGAAAGAGCCTGTGCTCAGAAAATAATTTCCCACCAATGGAGGATTATGTCCCTGTAAGCAGTAAGAGGAATGGGCCCGTGGTGAAATCCAAAAGTTGGTCACAAATGTTGCAGAGAGGCTGGGGCTTAAAGGAAGAGTAAGGGAAGGCAGGCGTGGTAGCCCATGACTTTAATCCCAGCACTCAGGTGGCAGAGAGGTAGGCAGAGCTCTGAGTTCTACTGAGATCCTACAGAGCTCTACAGACTGGGCTGCAGAGTGAGTTTCAGGACTTCCAGAGAAACACTGTGTGAAAAAAATTAAAATGAGAAAAAAAGTAAAAGAAGCAAAGTAAGAAAGATGAATAAAGGCTTATAGTTGAATATGAGACAACCAAGCTAGACAGACAAGAGGAAGGACAGGGCTCTGGGCTAGTGACCACAAGTTGTCATTTCTTCATAAGTCCTTTCAAGCCTTTGAGGAACATATATAAGTCCCCGTTATCCATTTATATTGTTCTAATTTGATTCTCCTGCAGTGATAAAACACTCCAACCAAAAGTAATGTAGAGATGGAAAGGGTACTTCAAGATCATAGTCCTTGAGGGAAACTGAAGCAGAAACCATGGAGCAAATACTTCTTGCTGGTTTACTCACTGGCTTATGCTTTTTTTTTTTTTTTTTTTTTTTGTAACACAGCCCAGGATCACCTGCCCAAATAATGCTGCTAACCAGAAGCTTCCACCTAGACCATCCCATAGGCAAGGAACTATACGACAAGTAACAAAAAGAGAGTGCATGTATTTTCCATGGCTGTGATCAAGCTAACTCTGATACCGTAAAGCTACAAGCTAGTCATGTGAATGGGAGAACAAACTGAACATAGTCTCATTATTAGCCAAAGAGATACTTGCAAGGTCAGATGAAACCGAACTTTTAAATTATTATTTAACACTTATTTATTAC
>CAJQZJ010004752.1:8269221-8296582 GCA_907164525.1 Lophiomys imhausi
GTAATAAATAAGTGTTAAATAATAATTTAAAAGTTCGGTTTCAGTCAGAGGTGGCAACATTTGCTGACAGGCAAGGTCAGCTAACAGAACTTGTTAGGACTGAAGAAAGGAGTGGACTGGGTGGGCAATGCATGGACAGCTCATGTCACCTCCCAGGGAGGCATGCATAGAACATGCTGACCCTCTATTGCCTCAGCTCCTGATGGCCCAGACAATTAACCAATGTGAACAAGAGATTATGTTGTCCAGTTTCTGCCACTGTCCTACAGAAACCCCATACAAAGAAATTCAACCTTTCCTTACTCTGGACTTTCTCACACTTTTCCTTCATTTCTCACTTTTCTGTAATAATTTTTGTTTGTTTTGTTTCATTTTAGGTTTTTAGATACAGGATTTCTCTGTGTATCCTTGACTGTCTTGGACTCACTTTGTAGACCAGGCTGGCCTTGAACTCACAGAGATCTGCCTGCCTCTGCCTCCTGAGTGCTGGGATTAAAGGCGTGGGCCACCATGTCTGGCTCTGTAATAATTTTTAACAGAGCCTGTTTCTGCTTTGCCTATTCCTGTGAGAGTCCAAGTCTGTAATTCTCACTCTCCTGAGACAGCAAACTTAAACTTAGAGCCACTGTCCTAGGTTGACTTTTTGATGACTATGCAAGTCTCACATGTTAGAACCTTGGGTCAAGCTCAGCTGGACCAAGAGAAAACCTACTGCTCTCAAAACCTTCATCACCAATGTGAAATTGAATGAAGGCTATCCAAATAAGATCAAATAGAAGAAATATATTTAATGCTATGTACAGCAAGGAAATTAGCTTCTATAACTTATATTTTGAAACAAACTTCAAAGATGTTTTTAAACAAAAATTCAAACATTCGATTTTACCAATAAAGACTAGGGAGCCAGATGCTGAGGTGAAAGCCTACTAGCTCAGAAAGGCAGAAGAAGCACCCAGTTGACCTTCCTCCACAACCTATGTCCCAGAAGGCAGAAGGAAAAAGTCTGTTTTCCTCCTCCACAACGTTTTAAAATCCCTTCAACTGAATGTCCCTCTACTTCCTGTGTGTTTCTCTATATATCATCCTGACTTCCTCTCACTCTTTATGGTTTCTTCCTATGTTTATTCCCTGTCAACTGGTTGCATGCTCCACCTCTTGACCTATGGTTGACTTTATTTAATCCTATTTACAATAAACAGAAAACTTTTGGATAATAGGTATGTGTTAGGGCTGAGCCACACCATAACTAGCAACAGGTTTTCCCAGTTCACAATCTTGGAGTTCACAGTGTGATCAAACATCTTGCAACAGTTCAAAGCAAACAAGGAAAAAACAGCCTTTTCATGAAGAAAAGAAAGGATTTGGATGGCTGTAGTAGTTCACACCTTTAATCTCAGTACTTGGGAGGCAGAGGCAGGTGGACCTCTGTGAGTTCAAGGCCAGCCTGTCCTACAGAGAAAGTCTAGGATACCCAGGGCTGCACAAAGAAACCCTGTCTCAGAAAAAAAAAAAAAAAGAAAAACAAAAGGAAGAGAGAAAGAAAGGAAGGAAGGAAGAGAAAGAAAGAAAGAAAGAAAGAAAGAAAGAAAGAAAGAAAGAAAGAAAAAAAGAAAGAAGAAAGAAAGAATGAGAAAGAAAAGGGATTTGGCTATTCATGATTAGAGGTTGTATGCATGAAGGTTGAAGACAAAGTAACTGCTGACCGAATGAGAGACCATGTTTGGGAATTCAAAGTCCTTATTGAATCCTTACCTTTCTCAGATGCCTGTTTCAGTGTTCTAGCCCAGTTCTAGAGTAATATGTTGTCTGCATATCAGCTGCTTGGATTTTCTGTCCCTGACCAGTAAACAATGAAATTCCACATAGATCTAAATGCTTGTTCCTGCATTCAGCAAGTTTTATGTGTAGACTATGTCAAAGCCCTGTAATGAAAATAGAAAAATGAGGGTAACATTTATAAAATGGAAAGTTTGGACTGCTTTTGAGAATTTGATGAAATATATTCTGTTATATCTTCTTTCTTATTGGAAGTATTAGTATTATGAAAGTAACTTTGTAACAAGGTGGTTTTTAAACTGTATTTATTAATAATTATAAACACCTATAAGCACCACTTAAGAACTTTTGAAAGGATACTCAGCCTCAGAAGCAGGTCCATTGAAGGCAACTTTGCAGTCTGTCTGCGGGAACACCACAGTAGCAGTTACCCCACGGTCGCTTGGCTATGGAGTCAGTGGCCTCAAGTCATCTTGGACTCAAGGCCTCCTCAGTCAGCCTTGGCACTGCAGAATGTTGGACCTCCTCACAGGACAGGGGCTACCTCCCTCCTGCCTTTGCAGTCTCCTCAAGCTCCTCAGGCTCAAGGCCCAGCTCTGCTTGTGTTTGCTGGCTCTCGCAGTCAGCCTGCCTCAGCCACTCAATTTGGGGTCAATGTCCAACTGGCTTTCCAACTGGGTTCCAAAATAATACTCACCTTACCTCAGTCCAATCTGGGCTGCTGAACATTGCCAAACCAAAAACAGTCTTTCAGTTTCCAGGGCTTTCACTAATTATGCATACAGGATGCCTTCTTATTTGCCCTGGACCATGTGCTCTCTGCCAGGTGTTTCTACAGGTCATATGCCTCATTTTAAGAGACTGTCCTTCAGAAACCCCCACATATTCACTAAAGAAAGCTAACTCCCATTATATAACTTCTTATTTTTTTAAATTAATTAATTGGGTTTGAGACAGGATTTCTCTGTTTAGCTCTGGCTGCCCTGGAACTGACTCTGTAGCCCAGGCTGACCTCAAACTTGGAGATCTGCCTGCCTCTGCCTCCTGAGTGCTTTGATTAAAGATGTGTTCCAGCATGTCTGGTTAGAGGAAGTAACTTCTGACTTGAGCTTTAAGAAGCATGTAGGAATAAAGAATGTGGGCAGAGAAGTGAGCTGCAAGTTGGGCAGGAAGAAGAAAGCTATTATATGTTCATATGGAACAATTTTGATTTAATCTGATTTGAAATAAAATTTATCCAAATTCTTCATTTTAATATATATGCTGTTAAAAAAAAACATGAACTGTCTATGCTATCTTATTTAAAAATCTGTTTTGGGGAGATGATTCCACTGGCTGCTCTTCCAAAGGACCCTGGTTCAATTTCCAGCACCCACATGGAAGCTCACAACTAACTATCTGTAACTCCAGTTCCAGAGGGTCCAACACTCTCACACAGACATACATGTAGGCAAAATACCAATCCATATAAAATAAAAGTAAATAAATCATTAAAAAATCTATTTTGAAGACCAAATAAGCCAAAAAACCCAGTTCTGTGTGCACCTTACTTTTTCTCCTCTCTTTTCTTAAGTAAATGCTGTTCAGTAATATTTAGGACTTTAATTGATTTGTCTTACATTTTCAACTACTAGTCATTTCAGTAGAAATCAAGTCATCATTCCTCAATCCCAACATATTCCTGATGTTTCTTGCAGCATGTTAGAACAGTTATCCATAGAAATACAATTAGGGCTTGGAAATCCATACTGAGTTACTCAATTCAGTTTAAAATCAATAACAAAAGAATATAAAAAGTTAAATAGAAAAAGCAACCTAACAAGCTAACACACACACACACACACACACACACACACACACACACACACACACAGAATCTGTGCTGCTAATTTCCCAAGTCAACTTAACTAGGCCATGGGATGTCCAAGGATTTGGGCGTGTCTCTGTAAGAGTAATTAGATGAGATTAACATTAAATTGTTAGGCTAAATCAAGGAGATTGCCCTCCACAACCTGCATGGGCTTCACTTTAATCACTGGAACACCTGATTCCACTTAAAAAAAAAAAAAAGTAACTTTCCCTGTGGTTTGAAACTTCTGCCAGATGCTTCTGAACAGCTTTTCCCATACGATGCCCTTCAAACTGGATAATCAGCTTTTTTTTGGTTGCTACAGCAGAATATAGAAACTTGGACATTGGTTTAGCAGATTTTGGACTTCCCAACCACCATGAGCCTATGAACCAATTAAAGAAACCAGTTTTTCAACATACACACAGTGTCCTTTGTTTGAAGGATACTGATCAACAGAGAGTATCAGTTACAATTTCTGAAAGATCAGAAAAGAATTTAATTTTCTGTCTTAGTCCATGTTATGTTGCTAAAACAAAATATCTGAGGCTGGGAAGTTCATAGAAAATAAAAGTTTGTTTGTCTCACAAGGATGGTCCTGGCCAAGATCTGGAGAGAACCTCCTTAAGTTTTTTCACATATTCAAGCATATCAAATAAACTGAGCATCCTTGGGCCACGACAAGTCTTAGTTCCTTTTCTTACAAAGATACCAGTTCTACTGGGAGGGGGGAGGTTAGTTAGTGATGGGGACACAACATGACTCACCCTAAAGATCTTAAGAATCCCAACGGCTTTACACTCCAAATACCACAAATATACAAATTTGAGGATTCAGATTAAAATACATGAAATTTGGGATACATTTAGAACTACAACATTTTTTATAATGCTTTGTTCCAAAGTGTTTACATACTAATTCCATAGTTACTTTTCACAACAAATTTGCCCTAACATTCTACACCACCAATTAGAGAAGTTGCCAAAAAGGATCAGAACCTACCAGGCAAAGGACTTAATACTTTGATCCTAACGAGAGTGGCAAATGCAACCTGGACACATTGATTTACACAAGACTACACACCAGGTTGGAAAGATAGTTCATATGATAAAGTGTTTGCCATGTAGTAAGAGCACCAGTGTGAAAAACTAGGTTTGGAGGAGCATACCTGCAATCCTACACTGGGGAAGCAGAGGCAGAAAGCTCTCTGGAGCTTACTGCCAGGTAGTCCTACTGAATCAGTGAGCTCCAGATTGAGTAAGACGAGACTCTCCAAAACTAAGGTGAAGGATAAAAGAAGGCATGTGGCATTTATCTGTGTCCTACACACACACACACACACACACACACACACACACACACACACACACACGCCAAAGCATATAAAGATCATATATAGTAAAGGAAAACATTCCTATTTTCACTTGGAGTGTAATCCTTCACCAACTCACGCACCGTCCTTTTCTCTTTCCTTCTCTCCTCCTTTTTCACCTCCTACCCACTTTGAGTTTTGACATTGACTTAAGTGGAATTCTTTTGTTGTTGTTGGTTTTTTTTTTAACAGGGTTTCTCTGTGTAGATCAGGCCTTGAACTCACACCTGCCTGTACCACCATGCCCGGCTCTTGAGTGGAATTTTTAACTAAAATAAAAGATTTCTTGCACAAGTGAGATGGCTCAGCAGGTAAAGGCACTTCCTATATCAACCTGAACTTGACTCCAGCCTCTAGAAACTGTCATAGGAGAGAGCCAACTCCTGAAAACTTTCCTGTGACTCACACATGCGTGCCGTGGCACACACATGCTTCCCCACGCATACACATCATTCATATATACAACACACACACACACACACTAATAATGATAAATAAGAACTTTAAAAATTCTCTTTTTATTTAAATTATATCTTTTACCCTGTTTGGGGAATCTTCATAGGAGAACATAGGTTAAACTATGGAAAGAAAAAAACATTTTCTGAAGAGAAAGGCACTCACTGGTACCTAAACAGAAAGAGAATTTATATTTATTGGTGTATTAGATGCTACATCTGGATGGTGTACATATAAAAACTTGTTTAATAAACAGTATTTTAGGTTTTTGTGTTACTATAGTCTGATTATATTAGGATCAGCTATAAAGAAAATAAGTTCGTTTCTCACAGTTTTGTAGGCTACTTTCACTGTTGAGGTGCTGGTGTTTGGCGAGGAGCTGCTTGTATCATCCATAGCAGAAGACAAGAAAAAGAATGGATGTGGGGGTGGGGGATGGGCAGGGGATGGGGATGTGGGGGGGTCAGGAATTCACTTCCAACACATAGACTTTGGAGAACACATTCACATACTATTTGTTTGTTTGTTTTTCGAGACAGGGTTTCTCTGTGTAGCCCTGGCTGTCCTGGAACTCACTCTGTAGACCAGGCTGGCTTCAAACTCACAGAGATCTGCCTGTCTCTGCCTCCCCAGTGCTGGAAATAAAGGCTTGTGCCACCACCTCCTAGCTCAAGTACTTTTTTCACTCATTTTCCTTAGCAATCCTATGAAGCAAATATGTTCTCTCTTCATTTTATGTATGAAAAATAGAAAGTACCAAAGGGCTAAGCAACTTGCTAAGGCTATTCACTTGCTAAGCTGTGCCCTTAAGTCAAGTGAACTAATGATTCCTGATGCCACAGTTGCAATAACCACATTATTCCGGTCTGCTAAAGGAAATATGTCTCTAATTAATGATGGACAATTTGCCAACTGAAAAGAATGGAACTGGAGATTCAGTGCTCTCTTCTGGCCTGTACAGGTACCAGGCACACATGCATTTGTGGCCATACGTTCAGATATTCACACATTCACACAAAATGAGACAAAATAATCTTTAGAAAAAAGTATGATGAAACAGATTTGATTATAAATCCCTCTAATCCCAATGCCACCAACTTACCACTATCTTAGAAGGGTCAAACGTGAGTCTAAAAATTGTCCAGCTGTTTTCTGTAAAGAGTAAATTGAATAGGGCATCTCAGGTAGATCTTATTTGTCCTCTCTCTCCTCTTCTGTCAGGATCTGAACTGGCAAAAGCAGCTGGACCATGATGCTCCCCTATTAAATAAGTTCACATTATCAATAGTCAGCTCAAAACCCACTTTGAGTTTATGGAACAAGATAAAACAAGATTGTTCAAACACATCTGAATACATCTAAATATGGCCACTGTGAATAATAGTAACTCCTACTTCTTTTCTAATTACAGCTTTAGCTTCATTTGTTTCTTTATTCATTCATACCTTCTAGATATAGAAAATTATAACCCTGTGGGCCAAATTTATCCATAATTTTTTTCTTTTCTTTTATTGGTGCTGTTGATTGAACAACTATTATGTGTGTGCTCTAAAACACAAGTATACAAGTTTTTTTAAAACAATATTTAGGAAATAGCTTTAACATTTTTTAAAAAAAATTAAACAAGAAGATGCAAATGAGATTATGCAGTTCAAATATCTTCTTAAATGTTCTACTCCCTCTTAACATCACCACACTGGGATCATACCACTAACAAATGAATCTTTAGGGAACACACTCAGACCATACCTGAAATATAATGTTCCCCCAAATCATGAAACACAAACACCAAATTGTATTGACTGACTGACTGATTGATTGATCAATTGATGGATCAATGAAGACAGGGCCCACTGCTGGCCTCAGGGACAACCTTGAACTTGTGATCTTTCTACTTTTGCTTCTTGAGTGCTGGAATTACAAGTTGTGTGCACTAGGCCCTATTTATGTTGTACCGAGGTTACAACTCAGAAATTTGTGCACATTGGGAAAGTACTTCACCAAATGAGTTATATAGCCCATAAACCCAAACTGAGCAAGCTCAAGCTAACATCCTCTTACAGAAATGCACATAGGTATATACAATATACTGTCTTTCTTAAAGCGCACTATCAGTAGACTCGACCCATTTTATTTAATAAGTGTACATCAAAACCAAGAGTCAAGTAACCATATTGGCCAAATACCATTTGTGGTCATGTTTTGTGTGGCCTGAAAGATAATAATGGTTTTATTTTTAGGGGGTTGCTTCAAAACAAATGAAGGAAGAAAGAGAGAAAGAAACAAATAAAGAAAGGAAGGAGGGAAGAAAGAAAGAGAAAATGACCATCTGTAGATCATGATAACATTTACCAGCTAGTATTTTACAAAAACATATTGCCACATCTTAGTTCAGGACTATGAAAGGTCTGGGATTTTCATTGTATTTGCAAGCTGACAAGTTATACCTCCAGTTTCCTGGGTGATAGATAACAAAAACAGGATTCCCAGATAAGAGATAAAGCGCTTCACAACTGAAACCACTTTACAGAGCGTCAGCACTAATTCCTTTTAAAGAACAAACCGCCTCCTAAAGTTGTTTTCATGGCTCACCCGTGTTACACCATGGGCCAAATTTCAGCAGGGTTACAGAGCAGACAAACCCTGTTTGTCAGTCCAGCACGGCCCCAGGGATGGATCTGATTCGGGCAGCAAGGCATTGAAGAAATGACAAACACACAGACACATAGAAAAGCTGAGCTAGGCGCCTACCTCCAATGGAGAAACAAAGCATACAAGAAGTGTGGGATTTTTATTATATACAGTTGAACAGGAAGCTGGTTATTGCATACAGCTGAACAAGGAGGCGGTGTTATCACATACAAATAAACAAGGAGGCAGGATAATTACATACAGTTCAACAAGGAGGCGGTGTTATCACATACAGATAAACAAGGAGGCAGGATAATTACATAGAGTTCAACAAGGAGGCACACTTTGTAGAGAGCCTTCAGGCTATAAACATAGTGTTGGGGGTGGGGGGTGGGGAGAAAGCGATGGTGAACAGTATCTGCATACATTTTCAATATCTGTTCCTGGACCAGAGGAAGGCTTTGCCATCCCTCTGAGTCTCACCTCGGGATGGTAGGTGAAGTAATGTACTACCATTTTTCCCATAGGTCCGGGGCACAGGAGTACGTGGCGTGGCTGTGCCTATGTCAAAAGGAGACATTCGCTCAGGACTCCATTCACTCAGAGCCTCCTTGCTGTCGCACATATTTAAACCACAGTGCTATGTGGCTAGTTAAAACAACTATTCCAATCAGGAGACGAGTAGCATTGCAGCCTGGCCCCCTCATCGCAGTGGATGGGTTTACGGTCTATGCTGGATGGCTTCTCTCCATTAGGGGCCCCCCCCCCCCCCCCGCCCGTGGTCTTTGTTCGTGAGCCATTGACAAAAAATGAAGGGTTTCGGGACAGAGTTGCAGCTGACGAGGAGCCTCAATTGTCTAGTTGAGCCATCTGAAATTTCATGCATTTTCTTGACTGAGGTCATCTGGTCCAAAGCTGAGAGGTAAGTTTACAGTGAGTTAAGCTGCAAATTAAACTCCAGAATTCTGATTCTGTCAAGGCTATTCCTAGAAGGTTCATTTTATTTTCTTAGGAATAAGATCTCTTAGGGTCTTGCCATTAGCTAATCAGAATTCCACTGCTTATGATGAAACTTTTGTTTTCTAAAAGTCTTTCCAAAGGTCTGCTTGCTTGCCTGGTTACCTATTAGAGAAAGGATTTATAGGGAGATTTATTCTTGAGCTGGAACTAAGACGGTCAGAGGTCTTCTTAGGCTAAAGCCTTTGGATCAACTATGCCTTGAGCGCTCTATTAAAAATTATTCAAATTCATGTCTTTAATCCCAGCACTTAGAGGCAAGTAGACCTCTGTGAGTTTGTGGCCATCCAGGTCTACAGAGCTAGTTCCAGGACAGCCAAGGCTACATAAAGAAACCCTGTCTTGAAAAGTTAAAAAAGAAAGAAAGAAAGAAAGAAAGAAAGAAAGAAAGAAAGAAAGAAAGAAAGAATTATTCAAGGTTTCCACACTAGTTTTGTCTTTTGTCTGTACTGTGTTTAATCTCATTTGCTTGGAATCAGTTTTGTCCAACTTGGGTTTGGTGATAGATTTATTTGGGCTTATTTCAGTGATCTGGGCTTCACAAGGATCACCTTTAGGAAATGTGTTCTCAAGTTCATTTCAATTGAAAACTGCCTATTTGTCAAACTCATCTTTCTTCAATGTTTATATTAAAATGTTAATTTATCTGCTTAGTTGTCCAATTTTACCAAGGCTAAATGTGAACTACTATAGTCATTTTTCCTACACTCAACAAGATTGTCCCTTCAAGAAGTGCTTTAGAAAAAAGTGAAAAAAAAAAAAAAACCTTTCATGTGGAAATTGCACTTGTTGGTCTAAAAGAAAGAAACAGAGAACATTAGGATTGAAGGTGTTGCTCAGGTGGTAAAGGGCTGGCCTGGTGTGCGTGGAGTCTTGGGTTCAATCTTCAGGAGCAATCAAACTAGGTATAATGAATGTCACATGCCTGAAATCCCTCTCAGCACACAGGAAGTTGGGAGGCTGTATGAGACACCCTCTTTATATACTTATTTGAATGTTTATAAAATGCTGTTCCCCCCCCCCATGGCATAGACAGACAGAATTGGTAGAGCCCAAGGTATTTAAATTAGCTATAATAAAACTTGAGCCAGTGATAGTGTACACTTGTAATCTAAATAATTACACTTGTAATCTAAATCAGAAGTTCAGGCCATCTTGGACAACATAGCAAGTTCCAGGACAGCTAGAGCCTCACAGTGGGAACTTATCTCAAAAAATTTGAAGAACAAAAACAAAAATAAACAAAGTTACACTTTCATGTATGAATTTTATAATGGGTAGTTTTCCATTGAACTTTCTTTTCCCTTTGCAGAGAAAGCATAATTAACATTGTACAGTGATCCTTTTATATTTGTTTGAAGTTCTTTCCTGTTGTTCTCTTTCTTTGTTTTATTCTTTTTGAAAAACTATAAGATTAATCGGTGAGCAAACAACACATCCAGTTGTTGTGTCCTCATTTTAGGACTATCAAGTACAAATAAGAATATAGAAAAAGAATAAGAAGAATGACAATATGACAAAATTTTTGGTAATCTTTTTGTGTTTATATTGTAAACCTTGAAATGTGTATTTATTGAATAGTTTTTGTTACCGTAGTTACAAGATATGAAAAGAAGGCAAAAAAGAGTAAAGGTAAAAAGTTTCAAGGTAGAAAAGAAACTTCTGGCATGATTCATTCTTTAAGTTTTACATCATGTAAAAATAATGTCAACACAAAGTTGTGTTTTAAACAGGATCAAGGTTAAATTTATTTCAATTTAAAGTTCCTAAATCTCCTAAATTGATTTTCCTAGTCATTATTATTTATTTCTATATTATTTTAAAATTCAAGACTGGGTGTAGTAGTACATGCTTTTAATCCCAGCACTTGGGAGGCAGAGGCAGACAAATTTCTGAGTTCAAGGCCAGCCTGGTCTAGAGATCGGACAGGCAAAGTTACACAGAGAAACTCTGTCTTGAAGAAACAAAAACAACAAAATTATAAATCTCAGATCCGTAACTAGTTTTAAGACACTGGGGAAATGATTATTTACTCATTTAAAAAGTACTGATGCCTGAATAATATTTAGAAAAATCACAGATATATTGGTTATTCATGCAAGGAGCTCAGAAGACAACTGATTTTAATGTAAAATAAGAAGACAAACATATAAACAACGGTTTTTCTCAGATGTAATAGAGGTAAGGATTTGAGTCTAATCACTGACCTCAAATCTAGACAGACACAGTTCATCTGAGGACAGGTCCTGAGTAGATAGAGAAACAAGCACCAGAGCTGGGGCTGAAAAATGTCATCATAGACGGTTGTCTCAGTTGCTTTTCTCTTGCTGTAACAAAACACCATGAGCTAGTCAACCTCTAAAAGGAAGTATTTAATTTGGGGCTCACAGTTCCAGAAGGTTAGAATCCATGAGCCTCATGCCAAGGAGCATGGCAGCAGGCAGGCGTGAAAGCAGTAGCTGAGAGCGAACATCTTGAGACACAGCCACCAGGCAGAGACAGTTAACTGGGAATGCCACGGGCTCTTGAACCCTCAAAGCCTGACCCCAGGGAAACACCTCCTATAGCAGGGTCACGACTCCTAATCCTTCCCAAGTAGTTCTATAACCTGAGGACCAAGTATCAAATACATGAACCTACGAGGCCATTCTCATTTAAACCAACACACTCGTTGGAGTCTCAGAGTTGGTGATTCGGAGTGGGGACCTAGTCCTAGGGAGACTTCCTAATTCGGCTATTATATCTCCAGGATCTGGACCTGTGTTTTCCCAGTAAATATTAGAAAACAAAGAAACAAACACCCCTCATTTCCCAGCAAGGGGCAGAGAAAAGATAATTTTGAAAAACAACAGAGAACTCTGTTCTTAATGAGGCTTCTTCTAAAGAACAAGCAGAGAATAAAGAGCCTAACTAGTTTAACTCTGGTTTGCTGGGATTTTGTCAGATCCTACCTGACCTATGAGGTAGAATATCAAATTCCAGTCACCTATGGCCTTCTATGTGGGGCAAACTCCCTTCCACATACATGCAAGCCCAGACAACTCTCAGTGTCCTGACTTTCAGAGACTGGGGAGAATGGAGTGGAGGGAGAAGTCCTCAGTTCAGTTGCCACAGGCCCACTTTGAAGACTGAATGCTACTGATCTGACTACAGAATGTGTCTCCTTCCCTGCAACTTAATTCCACATTTCAAGGCCTTACACCAATTCCCTTTAATTGGTGCATTATGTCCAATTATTAAGAAAAAAATATAAGGTTTATCAAACACAATAAAACATGATTTGAAAAGACAGAACAATGTATCAGAAAGACATGGCAGGGTGTTGGAATTATCAGCATAGGAATGAAAGAATAATTTATGTGCTGGGAGCGCTAATGGACAAAGAAGGCAACAGGCAAGGACAAATGGGCAGTGTCAGTAGGGGAAAGGAAAACATTTTTTTATTTGTTTGTTTGGTTTTAGAGACAGGGTTTTTCAAGACAGGGTTTCTTTGTGTAGTCCAGCCTGTTATTGTGTTTTGACTGATAGTGTTTCTTTGACAAGATTTACTTTCTCCTTGGTGGAAAGATGGTGGTGGTGGCATGCCTTTAATCCCAACTACTCAGGAGGCAGAGGTAGAGGCAGGCAGATCTCTCTGAGTTTGAGGCCAGTCTGTAGAGTAAGTTCCAGGACTTTGTATAGCCAGTGCTATACAAAGAAACCCTGTCTTGAAAAAGCAAAAACAATACAAAACAAAACAAAGAAACAAACAAAAAAAAAAAACCACACACACACAACACCCTTCCCCCTTAGTAACAGGAGTTGGCGTGGCACGGCTCTCCCATAATCTCAGGACTCGGAAGACAGAGGCAAGATTATACTGTGTTTCAGGCCACACAATACTACTAAGCTAAGGATTAGGGTTAGGGTTAGTAACCTAACAGTAAAATCCTGCTTGTTAAAATGGAATAGAAAAGTAAAACAAAATACTGTGACAGAAACAAAGAATGTTTTTGAGGGGCTTATTTGAAGAATAGACATGACTGAGGAAAGAATTTATGAATTTGAGATAATTTCAACCGAAATCCTTCCACCTGAAAAGCATAGACAACAAAAATTGAAAAATGCAGAATGAAATAACGAAGGACTATTAAGAAAACACAGAGGAAGGAACAGAAGATAAGAAGATAGTAACGAAGTTACTGTCAGCCAGCCACAAATCCAGGAAGCTCAGAAAACACCACACAGAATAACACCCTTCCATCTCCTCTAAAACGAACAGACAGACGAACGAACGCATGACTAAATAAATAAATAAAACAAGAACAAACCCTTCGCTTCTTGTATTATTTCCAAATTACAGAAGACACAAGATAAAGGAAGAACTTCGTAATTTATATGAAATGCAATAGCTAGGAAGTAGTTCTTAGGTTCTAAGAACCCAGCACGGCTACCTGTCCATACAATCTGTTACATATTTAAACAGAATTATAAGAGACAGCACTGAATGTTCATAATACATAAATAGAAGAATTGTCTGAGAAGATGGAAATACCAATTACCCTGGTTTGATCATTACACCTATGTGCCAAATTATCATGTTGTCATTTATAAACATGTGCATACTAGGTATCAGTTACAAAGGAAGGCAGTGGCACACATCTTTAATCCCAGTGCTTGGGAGACAGAGGCAGGTGGATCTCTGTGACTTCAAGGTCAGCTTGGTCTACAGAATTCCAGAGCAGTCAGGGCTACACAGAGAAACCCTATCTTGAAGAAAAAGAAAGAAAAAAAGCAATTCTAAATAATTCCACAAGGAATAGAGAAACAAACAGAAGAGTTTCATTTAACTTTTGAGACACTATGCAAACCAGAAGAGAGTGGAGCAGGATATTTCAAGTGCTGAGACAAGCTGGATGGTGACTAACCTCTATGACCTGACACTCAGCAGGTAGGGGCAAGAGGATGGTGAGTTTGAGGTAGCTTGGGCTACACAGTGAGTCTAATGCCAATCTCAGCCACATAGTAAGACACTGTTCAACTCACCAACTAAACAACCAAACAAACAAACAACCTAAAACTTTAATAAACTAAAATGTTATACTTTTTGAAATTATCCTGTAAAACTGAAGGAAACAAATACTTTCTCGGACAAGCTGAAAGAATTTGTTGAGCACTGTCTTCCTCATGGGAAAACAACTAATACAGGTCAGATAGATATTCAAATCTTTGTAAAGAAAGGGAGGACACCAAGGAAAGAACACATAAAATTACAGTAATAACTTTATTTTTTGTATTGACATGACTAACGTTAACATCATGATTTGAAGAAAAGAAGAACAGCAACAATGTATATATTATGTGCACTTACATGGATGTGTGTGTCCCGTCCCCCTGACCAGCAGGAAAGACACAACCACGATTCTTCTTCAAGCAGTTTATTCAGGAACCTTGTACATCCGCTTCTCTCTCTTTCCTCTCCTCCCCCAAGCCCTTATATGCCTACTCAAACCCAATCAGATCATGCCACCTAGCCATCCAAGATAGGCTCACAAAAGGAGGAAGCACACCGGGCTAGGCAGCCGCTACCAAATAAGGCTTGTTTACAGCTAAGCTTGAGCTTTCTGGCATTAAGCCAGGTGCCATCTTAGGGTTGTGGCTCTCCACATGTGTGTCCATATGCACATTTATAAACTTGTTATCCTTTGGCTGTGAAGTGTTTCCTCTTCCTAAGAGCCATTGTGTTAAAAGCTTAGTTTATCAGCTGCTGATGCTATTGAGAAAAGTTAATATTGAGGGCACTGACTAGGCCAATGGAGTAACCCACTGATGAGTTCATAGTTGAATGGAATACTAGGAGATAGGCTGTATTTAGAAGAACTAGATTATTATAGACTTGGGAGGGTGTATCTTGTCCTTAGACCCTTCCTTTTTCTCTCTCTGCTTGCGGGCTAGTAAAAGGAGCTCTGCCTCGCTGTTCACATTTTTATTTTATGTGCATTGGCATGCATATAAATCTATGTGTGGGTGTCAGATCCCCTGGAACTGGAGTTACAGACAGTTGTGAGCTGCCATGTACATACTGGGAATTGAAGTCCAGTGCTCTGGAAATATAGCCGAGAGGGGATGATCCCAGCAGAGGCAGGTGGATCTCTGTGGGTTCAAGGCCTGCATGGTCTATAGAATGAGTTCCAAAACAATCAGGGCTACACAGAGAAACTCTGTCTTGAAAAAAATAAAAGAGATAGCATTATATACCTATTAAAATGACCTTAGTCCAGAACACTGACAACACTCAAAGCTGGTATGGATATAGATCAACAGGAACTTTTACTCATCGCTGGTATCAATAAAAAATTATACAGTCATATTGAGAGATAATTTGGCAGTTTCTTACAAAATTAAGCATACTTTTATCATTTGATCCGGCAATGTGACTTCTTGGTATTTACACAAAGAGTTTAAAACTTGCATCTATACCAAAGCCTGGACAAAGATATTGGTATAGATTGATTCAACCTCAAAGTTGACAAAACTTGGAAATCACCAAGACATCCTTTGGTTTGTAATGAGTGGCTCATAGCACATCTAGAGAATGAAATATTATTTAGTGATAAAAATAAATGAGCTGTCAACTATGAGAAAACAAGGAAGATGGCTATGTGGTTTCTATAAGCAAATGAAGCTAATGTGTAAAAGCGTCGTGAGGTCCCAGCTTAATAACATTTGAGAAGAATGACACTAGGGATGCAGTAAAAAGATCTACTTAGGATTCAATGAAAAACACAAAGATCTGTACCTGTATATATAGACCCATGGTTTCCAACTTAAGAAACAAACAGGATACTTTGTGATTGAAAGTCAGCCATTCTATTAATAGACCTTAAACCAAGAATTGTTGGGATATCTGGGACTCATTATTAGATATATGCATAACTTGTTTTTTTTTTAAGTTTTTGAGATTATAATTACATCATTTCCCTTCTTCCCTGTCTTCCCTACAGTTCCTCCCAAGAACCCCCTCCTCTGCTCTTTCAAATCAAGTCTCTTTTTTTTTAAATTGTTGTTACATATACACAGTTTTATATATATAAATGCAATCTGGTCAGTCACACACAACACAGACTATCTATCTATCTATCTATCTATCTATCTATCTATCTATATATCATAAAAGTAACTTTTATTCACCTGAAGTAATTGTCATCTTGGAGGCTTACTCCCTCCATCTGTTAACCTAGGCCTAGTCCTGGAAGTTTTTAGCCTCTGTACAATCTAATCTAGGCCTAGAATGTTTTCAGCCTCTCGAATTTACTGCTGAATAAACTCACCCTTTCTAGCTCTTTGTGAAATCTGACTGGCTGGTTCAACTCAGCAGTTCTGGCTCAAATTCCTCTCCAAGATGACTAATTCAAATTGGTGTCTCTCAGCTACTTGTTGAATTGCTCTGCTTGGCCTCAAACTAACTCCAGCAATTTGTTCTAATCTTCTGGCTCCTCATTCTCTGGCTCATTCTGTCTAGTTTGTTCTCTTTTCAACCTGTCTCTATAAAACTCCTGCTAAAAACTGCCTCTGAATTCTACAAAGTGAACTGCCACAACTCAACTCCACTGCATCGCCTCTCAACTCACTGCCTCAATGGAACTGCTTGAACAGAACTCAGATCTGCATGCCTCTGTCTCCTTAGTGCTGGGATTAAAGGACTGTACTTACATTTTTCTTTACCTGAAATTTGCTTTATACCAGGCTGGCCTTGTACTCAAAAGATCTGCTAGCTTCTGTCTCCTGGGATTAAAGATGTGTTTGTATTCCAGCCAGTGTAGCTATGTTGCTGGATTAAAATTTCTCTACAATCTCTTCCTGTCTCTCTCTCATCTATTTATCTGAATGCTTTCAGGGCTGACTATTTGGTTTTGGATAACCAATTGTTGTGGTCTTCCGTGAGGAAGACTATTTCACCCTTTCTCAACATTCCTTGCTGCCTGTATTTCTTTGCATAGGGTTGAGGCCCTATGAACATTCTCCTTTTCATGGTACCATGTCTATTGGTGTCATTTCCTGTTTAGGTAATGTGTAGGCAGCCATGTTAGTGAGATTTTATGTGTGTAGCGTTTCTCATGTTTCTAGGAGATCCAATCTCATAGCAAACTTCCTGTTCATCCAATTCTTTCAATCTTTCCACCCCGTCTTTGGAAATGATCTCTGAGCCTTAGGTGCAGGACTTGTATTGTAGATGTATCTATCAGTCAGGGCTCAACTCCACAACTCTGCATTTGATCTGTTGTGGTTTTATGTAAATGTCTTTATCTGTTGCAAAGAGAAATTTTCTTTCTTTCTTTCTTTTTTCCAAGACAAGGTTTCTCTGTGTAACAGCCCTGGCTGTCTTGGAACTCTTTTTGTAGACCAGGTTGGCCTCAGACTCACATCCACCTTCCTCTGTCTACTGAGAGAGCTTTTCTTGTAGTGAGTTGAGAATTACACTTACTTGTGGGCATAAGAAAAAATATTTAGAATGCAGTTAGGGCTTATGCTGATATAGTAAAATAGTGGTTGTAGGCTCTCCTTCAAGATCCATGGCTTCACTAACCCTGGGTAATTGGCTAGGTTTTTTGAACCAGGCATAATTTTCTTGTTGAGTGAGTCTTAAGTACAATTAGAGACCTGTTGGTTACACCAATGCATGTGTCACTATGAGCTGCACAGCTTGCCTAAGCTAAAACTATTTTGAGCTGGGCGTGGTGGCACAGGTCTTTAATACTACCACTAGGGAGGCAGAAGGAGGCGTATCTCTGTGAGTTCGAGGGCAGCCTGGTCTACAAAGGAAGTCCAGGACAGCCAGGGCTCTGTTACACAGAGAAACTCTGTTTCAAAAAAACAAACAAACAAAAAAAAAAACAACAACAAAATCTGGCTGTCTGAAAGTGAATTAATGTACATTTCAAGGTTTCTGAAGGAGTATTTCTCCAATTCACAACCTGGAACCATTTGAGTACTTTTTGTGCGTGTGTGAGAAGTTGACAGAATGGAAAAAGCTATTTCCAAGGAAAGTAGGGGGGAAGAGTCAACAATGTATTGTATTTTATCGACGCGTTAGGCTTCTTTCAGTTTACTGTAGTCTTAATTTTATTCTGTCCATCACCCAAGCGATGTTAGGAGACCAGAGACTAACAAATGGTGCCAGAATTGTTCTCCATCCAACTAACTCTTCTGTTCCCTTTCGGAAACCCATCCCTAATTAAAGCTCAACCTAAACTTCAAAACGACCACATTCCAAAGACCCAGTTTTCTGTAGAAGCTTATCCTGCCCACAGGGACCTAAAAGACCTTTCGCTGAGCGATGCAGACAGAACGGTAGTTCTATGGTCCCGCAAACTGCCTTAAGAGAGACAAGCACACGGCCGGGCGTGGTGGCGTACGTCTTTAATCCCAGCACTCGGGAGGCAGAGGCAGGCGGATCTCTGAGTTCGAGGCCAGCCTGGTCTACAAAGCAAGTCCAGGACAGCCAGGGCTGTTACACAGAGAAACCCTGTCTCGAAAAACCAAAAAAAAAAAAAAAAAGAAGAGAGAGGCAAGCGCAGGGAAAGTACCCGGAGCGCGCTCTGGGATCCAAAGTACAGAAGCGCCCAGCAGGTGCGCGCGCACCTGTCGCTTGTCCCGTGCGGGCTCCGGAGCCCCGGCCCGCCCCGGTTCCGCTAATGCTCGGCACCGGGAGGAGCAGCTTGGCCGTCTCCCCGTTTCCCGGAGTCGGCAGCGTGCCCCCACGGGAGTCTGGGAGGCACGTCTGCTCCGGCGGTCGCAGCGCCCCCTGGCGGCGGCTCGCGGCGCCGGCGGAGCGTGGGTCAGTCAGGCGTTCTCCGCGGGCAGCCCGCGGCGGGGCCTTGCCTTATATAGCGCGGGGTCCTCGGCGGCCTGGGCGGCTACTGCCCGTGCTGCCGGCGTAGACGCGGACGGCTGTTAGTGCGGCGGCTGTTGGTTCGCTGCGGCGGCGGCGGCTGCGGAGGAGGCGGCGGGGAAGAGGGCGAGGCGACGGGGAAAGGAGGCGGCAGGCGCGGCGGCGGTGCCCGGGGCCCGCGGCGGCTGCGGCGGCGGCAGCGAGGGGGTCGAAGATGGCGGACGTGCTCAGCGTCCTGCGACAGTACAACATCCAGAAGAAGGAGATTGTGGTCAAGGGGGATGAAGTGATCTTCGGGGAGTTCTCCTGGCCCAAGAATGTGAAGACCAACTATGTAGTTTGGGGGTGAGTGCGGCTTGGCTTCGGCCTGGTGGTGGCGGGGCCGCGTCGGGCGCCCCCGGGCGACCTCTTCTCTAACCCCTTCCTCCCCCCGACTTCCATCCCTCGGGGATGGGAGGAAGACGGGTGCTCTGGCAAAAAGTTATTCTCTGGAGCAGAAGTTGCACTTTCAGGATGAGGTGGGAAGACACGAAGCGGATTCTAGAGCGGTCGAGTCTTTCTGTGTTGGAGACGCCAAAGGGGAAAAGGTACCATGGGACTTTCCGACTTTACCAGTTGGTCACCAATGGTACCAGTTGGTCACCAATGGTACGTGCATAGGTTGTCCGCGCTGTGTGGGGCTGGTGCACGTCTACCTGGACGTAGGTATAGAAGCAGAAAACTCAGCATCTGGCGGCCACCGAGTCGCTTTTTGTTCTTAGTTTTTGTTTTTACATCTCCCAAAGGCTGCCGTGTGTTGCAACTGTCTGCTCTGGCTCTTTCAGCGCCCGTGTAATTTTCTTTTTTTCTTAGTCGAGGAAGATGATGTTATTCCTCAAGGGGGAAAAAAAGACGACTACTACTTAACGTTTAGGAAAGAAAGATTGGGAGAGTGTGGAAGTCTGCAAAATCAGGGTTCGAGACTAACGTAGGACTTTGTTGGGGAGAAAGTTACTGGTAAAATGTAGTGAGTTTTTACATACAGGTCTGAGAAATTGATCCTATGTGCTTTTCCGCAAAGTGCTTTAAAAGAAAAAAACGTTTGGGAATGTTGATTCTTGCATGCTATGAATTTAAGTCATTCAGGAAATCACAGAGTATCAAGTTTAATAATCCTTTGGGGCCCCTTTAGTTATGTTACTGTAATTGATGCTTCTCTTTGAGAATCAGAATCATGAGTCAGAATTTTAGTGCCCATTTTGTTTGATTAAATGACTTTATGAATGATGGGTTAAAAACTAGAAAACTTTAGATTTCTTTTTACTTATTGATTCCCGTTTTGAAATGTTGATTAAGCAACATTTCCTTGTTTTACTCTTTCAAATAAATCACACAGAACAATGATTATATTATTGGATTTTAATGAATATTTTTTTCTTTAAAAAAAATCAAGGGGTAAAAAAGTAGTTTAAAACTCTGGTTTTACCAGGTTAATTTATTTTGGCTAGGAAAGATGAAACAGATTAAGTTGATGTGAACTGTTTTCTAGCTGCTTAGGAAGACAGTAGTTTGCTTCTAGGTGGGAGTGTATTTAGGGGAGGTTTCACGGAAGTGTGTTTAATGTGCATCCATTCTACAAAGCCTTCCTGAATAAATGAATGAACAAACGAATATGCTTTAACGAGTGGCTAAAATTTCTGAGTGAAATGGTGGAATAGCCTTCCAATGTGAGGGGACTGTGTACTTAAGCTAGGAAACCTGGAAAGGACATGTTTTGACAAGAGCTTATAAATAAGGGAAAAAGTAAAGCTTCAAAAAAAATGTGAAACTTTCAACATCAAGTCTTTGACAAATTATTTTCTACATTTGTGCACATCATATGGACATACATAAAAGATTAATCAATATTCTTAATGCTTTCAGTACTTTGCTGTTTTTATAATTACTTTGTATAATAACAAGTAATGGGTGAATGAACATAGCAGTTCTCAACCTGGGGGTTGTGACCCATTTGGGGTTTGCTGAAAAACCCTTTCGCAAGGGTTGCCTAAGACCACCAGAAAACATATTCATGTTACGATTCATAAAAGCAGCAAAATTACAGTTATGAAGTAGCAATGAAAATAATTTTATGGTTGGAGGTCACAGTATGAAGAATGTATTGAAGGGGCATTAGGAAGGCTGCTAACAGGAAAAGTGGTAATTGAGGCTAGTAAAGTAGGTTTAGGACAAATTACAGTGAGCTGTATTCAAATGGATTCATACAGTTCAATCACCATAAGTAGATGGAGGAGGAAGGAAGGAACTGGAAAGTCATGTGTGTTAGCGTTAGAGAGCGTGTATCTCCAAGACTACATTGTTTGATCACAGATAGAATTGTAGTGTGGTTTCGTGTTATTGGTCTAGTTTGAGAGATGCTATAAGATCATACCCTTGAAGTTCATCCTTTTAGCTTTTCAGAGTATTGTTGAGGATATTGTACAGCAGTATATTGTTTAGAAAGAACTATAAAGCCTGGTGGCGGTGTATATGTCTTTAATTCCAGCCCTTGGAGGCAGAGGCAGGAAGATCTCTAAGTTCGAGGCCAGCCTGGTCTATAAAGTGACTCCAGGACAGCCAGCCCTACACAGTGAAACCCTGTCTCGAAACAATAACACCACCACCACCAACAACATCCCCCCAGAAAAAAAACAAAAAAAATGTGCATCTTGTAAGTGCAGCCCTAGTGATAACTTTCATCTATGAGTTCTCTGGATGATCTTTTGCATTGTGCAGCTGGTTGGGTTTTTCTCTCTGTTAACAGAGCCCAGAACCCAATTTAGGACTTATTTTAGAATATGTATATAGTGGGTTGAGGATGTGGCTCAGTTGATGAGGGCTTGTCTATCGTGTGGGTTCCTGTGTTTGATCTCCAGCACCACACACAACAAGATGTGGTGATGGTACACGTCATCCTCAGCTGTGTAGCAGATCTGAGGCCAGCTGGGATACACATTGTGTTGCCTGTCTTAAAAAAAATAAAAGAAAAAGTATAGTGTTTTAGAGTATAAGTTTATGTGATCTCCCTGTTTTTTGCATTTTTTGTCTTTTCCAATGACAACTCACTGAGAATTTATAATGTGTGTATATTTTTGATATGTTAAATATCGTTAACCAACTAGATATAGATAAATAAATGCATGTAACTAAGGTCAAATAATTGATTAAAAATCTTAATAAAAACCATGTCTTAATCATTTTAGGACTGGAAAGGAAGGCCAACCCAGAGAGTATTACACGTTGGATTCTATCTTATTTCTACTTAATAATGTGCACCTTTCGCATCCTGTTTATGTTCGACGTGCAGCTGTAAGTAGGTCTCATTTTAAAACATTGATTAAACAGTTATAGATAACTTCTTTTATGGGTTTCAAATGTCTGAAATTGTCTTGGAGAGTGAAAATTAAGCTGCTATGTGATTTATTCAGAGTTTTTTAGTTGGCACTTCATTATTCATGTAAAATGTAGGTTATAGAGGAATTTTAATTCAGAACATGGTTCTTCTGGCAAGAGATCACATCCAAAGACCTTCTAGGTCTGTATGATCTGGCTGGAATGTAGATATGCCTGACATTGTGGCATATACCTTTGTTCCCAGCACCCAGGAGAAAGAAGCAAGTAGATCTCTGAGTTCATGGCCAGCCAGTTTTAGAGCAGACTTCAGGTAAAGAAAAGCTTATGTGCAGGCCTTTAATCTCAATTAATGAAGGTAAAGTTAGTTTGTAGAAGGAAGCACTCATGTTTGAAAGTGATATCTAATTGAGTGGCGGACAAAGTGATGAATCAGAGAAGATTTGACAAAATAGGATATGGGAAGCTCTCACAAGAAGAGAGGAAACAGAAGCTACTTAAGGGAGCAGCACAGAGAGAAGAGGCAGTTTTACTGGGAGAGTTTCACAGAGACAGGTTGAGAGAGAACACTAGATACATTTGAAGACAGAAAAGCTAGAGAATGAGAAGGAGCCAGAAGATTAGAACAGATTGCTAGAGTTAGTTTGAGGCCAAGCAGAGAAATTCAGGATAGACTGAGACAGAAGGCAGATTGAATCTGTCATCTTGGGGAGGAGTTTGAGCCAGAACAGCTGAGTTGAACCAGCCAGCCAGAGTTCAGAAAGAACTAGAAAGAGTGAGCTTATTTAGAAGTAAGTCTGAGAGGCTGAAAACATTCTAGGCCTAGATTAGATTGTATGGAGGCTAGAAGCTTCCAGGACTAGGCCTAGGTTAGTCAGAGGCAGTAAGCCTCCAAGACAACAGTTACCTCAGGAATGCTTATAACAAGTTTTAAAAGCACGTACATAAATCTTTCAAAAGTGCATAAGTTGGTAGAACTCTGATAATTCAGAAGTATAGTTTAATTTCAAGAAAACTTTCTTAAACATATAGGGGAAGAAGGTGTAAACATGACATAAATTCAGTACTAAAGTATGAAATTATCAATAAAAAGCTCAATGTGAACAAATATTTTTTAGAATTTTACAATACAATACAAAAGAACAATACAGTTCTTTTTGTACTTTATTGACAAATTTGTTGGTTTTTAGTTTTGTTTGCTTTGTCAGTGTTTGAAAATTCATTGTTGAGAGAAAATCGTTAGAAATTATTAAGAATGTCTCATTTCACAGAGATTGTTATGATGAGATTCTTTTTACTGGCAAGGACTGGAGAGATGGCTTAGCTGTTAAGAGCACTGACTGTTCTTCCAAAGGACCCGGGTTCAAATCCCAGCACCCACATGGCAGTTCACAGCTGTCTGTAATTGCCGCTTGTGGTGGTGCACGCCTTTAATCCCAGCACTCGGGAGGCAGAGGCAGGTGGATCTCTGTGAGTTTGAGGCCAGCCTGGTCTACAAAGTGAGTCCAGGATAGCCAGGGCTATACAGAGAAACCCTGTCTCAACCCCCCTTCCCCCCCAAAAAAGAAAATTTATCAGTAAGATTCAGAGTTATTTGAGTTTGATGTTGGGAATTGCCACAAATGTCCAAATAAGATGGTTCCCCAGATACTTTTTTTGGACATTGAGGGAACACAGGGGTCTCATGTAGCCCAGACTGGCCTCCAGCACTTGTGTAGTTGAGGATGATCTTAGACTTCTGATTCTCTTTCCTCTACCTCTCAAGTGCTGGGATCAGATACGTATGCAGTCATACCCTGTTTATGTGGTGTTGGGCATTGAACCCAGGGCTCATGCATGCTAGGCAACTATTCTGAGAGGCATCCCTAGCCATTTAGCTTTCATTAAAAATGAGGCCCTTATATGATCCCTTGGTAGAGTCGGACATAGAATTGTTTTGGAGATATTGATATAATCAAATATACACTCTAAATGTTGTTTTAACTTATGAGTACATACTTTACTGCATTATATTAATTTGAAAATAGTGTATTTATTTCTTAAAATTCTTTAAATACATTCCTTATAAAATCATCACTGTGACTTCCATCACTTAGAGCTTCTTTTTGCCTTTCTAACACTACTGCTGGATTATATCATGTTGTGTGAGATTTACTTCAAAGTGTTAATAGTTGAGGTTTTTGAATAGTAACTTATTTGGACCAGTTGAAAAAGTAGCTCATCATTTAGTGGGCATGAGTAGAACTGCTTTTCTGAGCAGGCACGTATATTCAGTGTTAACTACATTTTTAAAAACCTTAAAATTGAGCCGGGCGGTGGTGGCGCACGCCTTTAATCCCAGCACTTGGGAGGCAGAGGCAGGCGGATCTTTGTGAGTTCGAGGCCAGCCTGGTCTACAAAGTGAGTACAGGACAGCCAGGGCTACACAGAGAAACCTTGTCTTGAAAAACCAAAAAAAAAAAAAAAACCTTAAAATTGGTAAGTAGTATGAAAATATTAATAATTGACCGTTACATTATTCTTTATTAGATCTTTAAAAAACTGAGTCAAACAATAAATAGAATTGTTTGTTAAATAATTTAAGCACTTAGTGATGTAAAGATTTTACATTTAATATATATATTTATATGTATTATATATAAAATACATTTTGTTTTTGTTTTGTTTTGCTTTTGTTTTTGAGTCAGGGTTTCTCTGTGCAGCCCTGTCTGTCCTGGAACTCACTCTGTAGACCAGGCTGGCCTCAAACTTAGAAATCCTCCTGTCTCCACCTCTCAAGTGCTAGAGGCATGTATTACCACTGCCTGGCAAGATTATATTCTTGTAAGTGATTATAATTCATAACTAATTGTTACAGTAGTTACTGTGGACCCTAGGACTTACAGCCAGTCTTCATGATCTATGAGATCAACACATGAATGAATATATATATATATATATATTCACCTGAGAATACTCAACAGACCGTGAATTAGTTAAATCCATGAATAAACAAATGAACCCAGAAAAAAAAAGATGTAATGTTATATGTCATTTGTTTTTCTTAAACATTTTCCAAATTAAATGGGATAGAGATCTAAAATTCTGTAGTTCTGCAGATGAGAGGTTGGTTTTTAAATTGGCATGTAACTTGCTCTTTGTTGTGTATGATGACTCTTCCTGGAGTAGGTGCTTCTGATCCATGGTGCCTCTTAGTGTAGTGACCTGCAATTTATCAGGTGATTCTAATGTGGACAAATCTACAAGTGATTTGAAGTAGATTATCAGACTTTAAGATAGTAATTTAAAGAACATAAATTCAAGATGGGTGGTGGTGGTGTACACCTTTAATCCCAGCACTCAGGAAGCAGAGGCAGATGGATCTCTGCGTTTGAGGCCACCCTGGTCTTAAGAGTTCCAGGACAGCCAGGGCTACACAGAGAAACCCTGTTTTGAAAAACAACAAAATAAAATGAAAACAAAAAACATTAATTTAGATATGTGTAATATTCCATGTAGGCAGGTTAAAAAAAGGTAAGGACAGAAATACTTGTAGGTTTTAAATATATCACAGTGGGGTGTGTGTGTGTGTGTGTGTATTATTTCATAAAGAAAAGCAAGGATTTAGCCTGACCTTTTGGGGGAAAAAAAAACCCAACTAAACAATTTATTCAGCTAAGTCAGAAAAAAGTAAGTGCAAATAATGGGTGTAGTAACACATAATGGTTATTGTGAGGTAATTGGCTAGTGATACTAAGGGTTCTCATTACTTCATTATTTATAATAGTTGACAAAGGTTTTAATCTATGTAATGCCTTAGCAACCATTTTTTTCTTTCACTCTTGTTTACGTTAGAAAAAATGGTAAGGAGAATTGTGATAATGGCAAAATTCATTGGCCCAAAGATGACTTGATGGCTGAAATGTACAGTTTATTTGTTTTAATAATCCTTTAAAAAGATTTACTTAGGTGTCTGTGTGTGTGTCTAAGTACACATAAGTGCAGGCACCAGAGAAGGAATTTTACTCCCTCCCTCCCCCAAACTGGAGTTACAGGTGGTTGTGAGCTGCTTGATATGAGTGCTGGGAATCCAACCCTGCTCCTGAAGAGCTTTAATGCTCTAGCTGCTGAGCCATCTCCCCAGCTTCAGTTTGAATACTGTTTTTACAAATGATGAATCTAGGTGGGTTAAAGGAAAAATTGCTTACAACATGTTTTCAGACAAAAACTTTTCAAATCTTTTTTCCTTCTGCTATCTGAATTTATATACACTCAAGAATAAAAAGAAATGTATGTATAAGGTAAACCTCAGTAAATCAGTCTGGCGATATCTTAGAAATCTTGGAATAGTTCTACTTCAAGACCCAGCCATACCACTTCTGGGTATACATCCAAATGACTCCTCACCAAACCACAAGGGTGTTTCCTCATCTATGTTCATAGCAGCCTTATCTGTAATAGCTAGAAACTGGAAACAACCCAGATATCCCTCAACCGAGGAATGGATAAAAAAAGTGGGGTATGTTTACACAGTGGAATACTACTCAGCCATCAGAAACAATGAAATCATGCAATTTGCAGCCAAATGGATGGAACTAGAGAAGCTCATCCTGAGTGAGCTAATCCAGACTCAGAAAGATGCACATGGCACATCTATTCACATATAGTCGGATTTTAGCCATATAGTACAGGATAACTAGACTATACAATGCACCAAAGGGAACAGGAACATAGACTTTGTTTCCTGTCAATGAGACACTTTGCCTTAGTGGTGCTGCCTTGTAGGCCCCCAGTGTATGAAGAGGCTCTTGGCCCTCATATGACTGCTGAACTGGGGGAAGGACTGTTATGTAGGGACACTCCACTCCAGAGGAGTGGGATGGAAGGGATAGGGGGTAGAGGGTGGGAGGGGTGGAAAGAGGACACTGTGATGGAGATGTAACCTGAAGTAATACATATTTTTTTAAAAATTGCCATATTGGTTAAACACACACACACACACACACACACACACACACACACACACACACACACACACACA
>CAJQZJ010004752.1:8304839-8355521 GCA_907164525.1 Lophiomys imhausi
TGTGTGTGTGTGTGTGTGTGTGTGTGTGTGTGTGTGTGTGTGTGTGTGTGTGTGTGTGTGTATACACATACATACACACACATGTATGTGTGTATTTTTTGCTGTGTAAATAGCAAAGCTTTTAAAAGTAAGGATGAGGAAGGTAACAAGTGGTAACATTGGTGGCAAGTACATACAGTGGAGTCAGTAAACAATGTGATCTTAAAACAATGTAATTTAAAGTATATTTTGAAACAGGAACCAGGAACCTGGTACTTTTTAAGTAATAACTAACTCATTATTACTGGTTAAGTGCTTAGACATATTAAATCATGTACTTTTTACTGCCACCCTTTGAATTTGGTAGCCCTAGACTCAACATCTATGAATAAGCAGTCACTACACAAAAATGACTTGCTGAGGTTTGCAGAACCAGAATTAGTACTAAGATAGTCTGGCTGCTGCCTTTCTGCCCTAGTGGTTATGAAATTTTTGACAGTAAAACAAAGTTTCCCATTTCCTCGTATTAAAGACTTGCCACTGTTAAAATAGTGAGTGCATTTAGGGTTATCATTTACTTGGAAATATGAAAACATCACAATGTAATCATTTGAAAAAATATTCAAATAGTTGTGGTGGCATGCACCTTTAATCCCAGTACTTGGGAGGCCGAGGCAGGAGGACCTCTGTGAGTTCGAGGCCAGCCTGGTCTACAAAATGAGTCCAGGACAGCCAGAGCTCTGTTACACAGAGAAATCCTGTCTCAAAAACAAACAAACAAACAAACAAAAAACAAAACAAAACCCCAAAAACTCAATATTCAAGAAAAGTAAAATACCAAAGCTACCAGTAACTTGAAACATCAGGAAGTAGCAATATCTTTTCTCTGTCATCTGTGAAGTTATAATATAAGCATTTGTATTAATCTTTAGTTCAGCAAATTGAATACTTAAAGACACTATGGGAGGAAAAAGAAAACTTGAGGTTAGGATTTCTGATTTGATTAAAATTTAGGTTGTATTTTTTTTAAACATCTATTTATTTATTTATTATGTATACAGTATTTGCTCTACATATATGCCCAGGCAGATCTCAATGTAGATGACTGTGAGCCACCATGTGGTTGCTGGGAATTGAACTCAGGACCTTGGGAAGAACAGCCAGTGCTCTTAACCTCTGAGTCACCTCTCCAGCCCTAGGTTGTATTTTTAAAATTACTAGTTTTTGAGGACCTTGACCATGGATTATAACTTCAATACAAATGGTAAAAATTAAATGCATTTGTTAAAATATCTTTGCGTTTATTTCAGTGTCTGTTTTAATATTTTTACATGGTAGAAAACTAATAGGACATGAATTGAAGACCAGTAATTTTTCTCTGTTGATGTCTTAAGTATGCTAATATATAGTTTCATACAATCTTATTTATTGACCCTGACTTTACTCCTTGTTTTTTTGTTTGTTGAATATGGGCATTAACCTAAATGGTATCACTGAATTGGGTTTTTTTCTTAATCAGCCACATGTCTTTCAAACGAAATTTAACTTGGCTTTCTAATATAAGCTATATTTCCCAGGTTGAACTCAAGTCACCGTTGTAGCCAAAATTCTCTTTTAAACTCTTGATGCTTGACTGCTGGGATTATAAGCATGAACCACACACCCTTGTCAGATAAGATTTTGAAATAGCCTATCAGGAACTTTGTAGGAAGATTTTAATGTTCCAGTGAACTTGCTTTGAAAGCTATTGACTGTTTGCTTCTAGTGTTTTGACTTATATTTGGTAGATTTTGGGACCTGCGGCATGAGATTGAAAAAGTGAGCATACAAAATGAAAAATTTAACTTTGATGAAGACTTCCTTTAAAAGTTAGTAAGTTTTCATCAAGAATGGATCTATAGGGTCTGGAGAGATGGCTCAGCTGTTAAGAATACTTGTTTTAGCAGAAGACCTAAGTTCAGTTCCCAGCACCTTCTAGTGGTTATAACCACCCATACCTCCAGCTCCTCTGCAGGCACCAGCCATGCATGTGGTGTACTTAAATACATAATACATTTACATGTATAGATTAAAAACATTTTGAAGGATGAATTATGTATATATACATATATACACACACACATATATATATTTTAAATGAAAGTAGTTATAGTTGGGAGAGCACATAAATGTAGATGTCTGGATACCACATTGTAAACTCTTTTTTTTTTTTTTAAAGATTTATTTATTTTTTTATGTATACAGTGTTCTGTGTGCAGGTGAGAAGAAGGCACCACATTTCATTATAGCTGGTTGTGAGCCACCACCATGTGGTTGCTGGGAATGGACCTCAGGACCTCTGAGCCATCTCTCCAGACCCACATTGTAAACTCTCATAGATGGTTTTCAGTGATACTTTTTTCCAAGCTTTATGATGGAAAAGCAATAAATATATGTTTAGAAGAATGCTCTTTAGCACAATATCAAATAAAATGTGAGATGTCCAACACTTTATAGTAAAATAGGCTTTGTATTACATGTAAGCTAGTGTATATGTTCAAGTAAACAACACTAAACTATGACATTTAGTAGGTAGATGTGTAAAACACATTTTTGGCTTTCATTTTAAATTTACTGTGATATTTTAATTTGGGTTACTATTACTATGAGGAGGAAAGGGTTTATTTGGCTTATGTTTCTATATCCATAGTCCATCACTGAGGAAATTCAGGACAGGAACTGGAACAGGACAGTAACTGGAGGCAGGAGTTCATGCAGAGGTCATGGATGGGTGCTGTTTACTGGCTTGCTTCCCATGGCTTCTTCACCCTGCTTTCTCATAGACCCAACACCACCAGCCCACAGTTGGCACCACCCATAGTTTTCTGGACCCTGCCCTATCAATCACTAATTAAGAAGATGCCCTACAGACTTGCCTACAACCCAGTCATATGGAGGCAGTTTCTCAGTTGGGGTTCCCTCCTCTCAGATGATTCAAGACTGTGTCAGGTTGACATAAAAGTAGCCAGCACACGTGGTTCATTAGAACATAGCCCTATTGTAAGTCAAGGAACATCAGAAATCAGTTCTAGACTTAAATGAGCCAAAATATAAAATAGACTTGTTGTCTTTGTGTAAGTAAAAAGTAGTCCTAAAGTTGACTTACATACAATATTACATGGAGCTATATACTGTGATAATTTTGGTAAGAAGTGATGTGGAATATTATTTTTTTTCTTTTTTTGGTTTTTCGAGACAGGGTTTCTCTGTGTAACCCTGGCTGTCCTGGACTCACTTTGTAGACCAGGCTGGCCTCGAACTCGCAAAGATCCGCCTGCCTCTGCCTCCCAAGTGCTGGGATTAAAGGCGTGCGCCACCATGCCCGGCTTTATTTTTTTTCTATGTAAAAGTTAAATAAAACTTAAAAATGTTACTAATTAGTGATTATTTTTAGGATGAAGAGTGTGTTCGTCTTGATAAGGAGAGACTGGCAGCTCGTTTGGAAGGCCATAAAGAAGGGATTGTGCAGACTGAACAGATTAGGTAAGGGTTTCTTAAATAGGTAGTACAGATTTTATGTAAAATTATGTGGAAAATGGATGTTTAGATGTTACAATTTAATTTGCATTCGTTATATGCTCTAAATTAAGAAGGAAGTTGTCCCTTGGAATCTATTGGGATTGATTGTAGGATTTTTTTCTACAGATATTAATACCCAGAAGTGCTCAAGACCCTTGAGTAAAATGGCATGATATTTACTTATAACTTACAGTATAAGAATCTACTCTAGATTACTTATTGTGTTAGACTTTCCATCAGTATGTCAAATATGAAAACAGTCATAGAAGAGAATATTTATTTTGGTTCACTTTCAGCTTAGAGTTACATGGTTGTACTCCTGGACCCATGTGTGGTAAGGCAGAACATCATAGTATAGAATGGAGTATGTAGAAAGCATTGTCATTCACCTCATGGCACATAAGAGACAAGTAGAGGGTTGGGGACAGGGGTGGGGTGTGTGAATGCAAACTAGAAGGACCAGGGAATTGGTAGCCCCAAGGACTTAACCCCAGTGAACCATACTTCTTTGCTAAGTACAACCTCCTAAAGTTTTCAGAATCCCCCAAAATAGTGCCATCAGTCGGGAAACAGGCCTTTTTAACACATCGCCTATTCAAACAATATGCTAAATCTGTGGCTCCCAAAGACTTATGTTTGTCTCATAATGCAAAATATATTTAGTTTATCTTTGCTAGTCCCTGAAGTTTCAGTAGTTTCCACATAATTGAGAAGGTCAAACTTAAAATCTCTTCTGAAGTGAAAATCTCTTAGCTATGAGTCCCTATAAATTTTAGTAGCAAGTTCTATACTAACACACAGCAATGCAGAATTAACATTCTTATTACAAAATGGAGAGATAGAGCATAGAAAGGAGTGGGACCAAAGCAAACCTGTAACCCAGAGGGCAAATGTAAAATTCTGTAAATTTATGTCCACCATCAGTGACATATGATAAGTGATGGGCTTGGGTAGTCCCATCCCTATGGCCTGGCTTGTTACAGTCCATATGATTTCTCCCTTAGGCCAGCTCTATTCTTTGCCTCTAACTTGCTGTGGCGTATGTTCTATGCCCTTTTGACACTTGTAACTTTCCAAGGTCTGTATTATGTCTCTAGGTTCACTAGCATAGAACTTCATGCATTGTCTCAGGCCCTTGCCACACATTGTCTGGCTTCTTAGGTCTTCCTTTGAAATCTGGTGGAAACGACCATGACTTTGTAACTTTTGCATTCTGAATGCTGCAAAACTGGCATATGACCGGCTACTGGTGGTCCTTAAAATTATGGCTCTTGTGTTCTTTGAATTCCGAAATGACTGCAGGTGGGGAAACATTGATATATGAGGCTCCAAGTTAGAGGGGCATGGTGATCTCAAAGTTGTAGACTTTCACCTGAGCTAAGTAAAATCTTTGTACCCTTAAGCTTGTGGTGGGTGGGGTCTGGCTAATTTCTGAGATACTCTAAAGGCATCTTTCCTGTTCTGATGCAAAGTACTAGGCTTAAAAAAAAAGTCATAACGATAATTGCTTCAACAGCCATGCTTTACTGTGTTGTAATGTAAATTTATTTTCTGGCACACTGCACTTTCCGTGAGTTTTTGCTTAAATTTATTACAAGAAATCTGGTAAACCCAGCTAGCAGTATTAGCTGACATTTCTTCTGCATTATTATTTAGTTTATTACTTTTAAATGTAGTCCCACTCAAAGTCTGGGAGCATGGACAAAATATGACAAATTGCAATTTGTTGTTCAAATTGCTAATTTGCTAATTAATACCAGATATTAGGTATTAAACCCTGAACGACAGTGACCCTCTGATGAATGAGAAACAAACAAGGGAACTCCTGTAACTTCCCTGCCACAGCAAGTTAGAGGCAAAGAATAGAGCTGGCCTAAGGGAGAAATCATATGGACTGTAACAAGCCAGGCCATAGGGATAGGACTACCTAAGCCCATCACTTATCATATTATCATATCATATGTCACTGATGGTGGACATGAATTTACAGATGTTGTTCAAACCAACAGCATGAATGGTTTCTGTGCAAGTTTTAATAGAGTCCTTGCTCTCATAATTAGCCAGCCTCAGTCTTAGACCATTCTGATTTTCTGAGTTACCACAAGAATTAAGCTCTGCCTATATAGCATTCCAGGACTTTTCTAGTCCATCATCTTTCCAAACTTAACAAAATCTTTGCACATGCCAGTTCCTAAAGTTTCTGAAAGGAATAGGCATATAATCGCTTGTGACCAGTGACCCTACCCTTCGTACTAATTTTAGTTTTCTCTGTTAGACTGTAGTAATAAATACCTCAGAAATATAAAAGATTTATTTTGTCTCATGGTATCAGAGGTTGTAGTTGATGGTTACATAACTCTGTTGCCCCTGGGCTCTGTAACATCTGGTGAGGAAGAACAGGTGGCAGGTAAGTGCACACACAGGGCCACTGAGCAGCCCACACTGCTGTTTCCTGTGTTTCTTTCTTTCTCTTGGCCCTTTAGGGTCACCTATTTCCTATCCCACAATTTCTTTTTTTCCTTTTTCTTGGTCTTTCAAAACAGGGTTTCTCTGTGTAGCCCTGGCTATTCTGAAACTCACTTTGTAGGCTGATGTGGCCTTGAATTCACAGAGATCCACCTGCCTCTGCCTCTTGAGTGCTTGGATTAAAGGCTTGTGCCAGCACTGCCTGACCTATCCGTAATTTCACTATAGACGTGACATTTTAACTCTCCAGGAATTTCTAATTGCTCAGCCATCTGTCCTTGTAGAATTTTTACCATAGGCATGACTTTCTTTTTTGTGGGAACTTTACATTTAACAGAGATTAATGAATTATTCTGACTTTAGAGTCAATAGTGTTTTAAGTAGACTTTCTAATGTCTCATGGATATTTTCCATTTTTGCTGATGGGCACACCAACTTTGTATTACCAAGTTAAACTTATTGGGTGGTGGTTGTTTCCAGGGTTAGGCAGTTCTTCATTAAGCCTATGTGTTAGTATTCTACTGCAGTTCCTTTATGCAGCTCTTAAGTATTCTAAACCATGTAAACCATTTAGTCTTAATAAGTTTCACCCTATGACCTATTTTGGAAATTTTTAGGGCAGTAAGCCAGGGAAGTTACAGGATTTCCCTTGTTTGTTTCTCATTCGTCAGAGGGTCACTATCATTCAGGTTTAATACCTAATATCTGGTAAACCATAATGTTGTGTATTTTAGCTAGTCATTTTCTGGTATGTGAGCTAATCCAGTCACTGGCACTTCATCTTGGCTAGAAGTAGAAGTCTGATAATTGCAAGTCCAGTGCCAGCTTGAGAGCCAGCCAGATTGCTTGCTGGGTAAAGGCCGTGCTGCCAAGTTCAAGCAGTGACCTGAGTTTGATAGCATACCCACATGGTAGAGAGAGAGAACCAACTCTTGCAGCTTGACCTCTGATTTTCACACATGGGCTGTGGCATGCGTTGTGCTGCATGTGTGTGCACACAAAAATGTAATAAAAATTTGAATTTGTCCAAAAACATACTGATATGCTTTAGATTTTAGGGGATTGTTGTAGGGTATAGTTAGATGAGGTCGATATTAGGTGCATTTTGTTTTGAAATCTCCAGGGATTCTGTCTTTTTTGCCAGATCATATGAAAAAGAATTTCAAGGTTTTCATTTTGTAACTGAAGTAATGCTTTTGTCTACAGGTTTTAAGGTACTCTGTCACTTTCTTAAAGAGGGGCCAAAATGTTTAATTATCAAAATACACTAATAAAGCAAGTAATTTACATTTTAGCAATAAGTATGTATGGATCATATTACCAATTAAAGAGTTTTGCAGATATCTCACTAAATATAAGTCTGTGGAAACACAAGTTAACACATTGCTATACTAAGATTACATGCAGGTAAAATAAAACTCAGTGGTTATGAAGTATTTGTAATTATAAATTTGACTAAAGAAAATAGGAATTTAATCAACATGTTCATGTGGGAGATTCAGGGAATTTAATGCCCTCGTTTGACTTTTCTGGGCACCAGGCATACAAATAACATACAGATGTGTGTGTAGGCAAAGCACTCATACTCAAAATAAAAATTAAAATAAAGAAATTATTAACCTGCTTTTAGAATCTTAATCTCTATGAATTGTTACCTGTAAAGATCCTGTGTGACTATAAAATAACAAATATTCAGGTTTACAGAAAAGCTTTGCCAGGGCAGTGCTTTCTTTCCTCATCAATTTAAGTGCAACAATGTATATGTGGTATTGAAGGAGTCTTTGCTGTGAAATTTAAAAATACATTACTTTTAGGTCTTTGTCTGAAGCCATGTCAGTGGAAAAAATTGCCGCAATCAAAGCCAAAATTATGGCTAAGAAAAGATCAACTATCAAGACTGATCTAGACGATGACATAACCGCCCTTAAGCAGAGGAGTTTTGTGGATGCCGAGGTGGATGTGACCAGAGATATTGTCAGCAGAGAGAGAGTGTGGAGGACAAGGACAACTATCTTACAGAGCACAGGAAAGGTAACTAAGAGTCTACTCATTGTTTGGAATCCTACAAGATTGTTTAAGATTTATTAATAGATTTCAAGTTTTATTTCTGCTTGTGTAGCCAAGGACTAATTATTTGAAGCTTCTGTTCAGAGCAAATGTATGCACTTTAGCTTTTAAAATAGAAGAATTTGAATGTGGGTCTGGCAATCTGGGGATTATTCAAACCCATGGAAAGATGGAAGGAGAACATCCACTCAACAAAGTTTTTTTTCTAATCTCCATACACATTCTGGAGTCCTACGCGTGTGTGCATATGTGCACGCACAAACACACACACACCCCGCATACATTAGTAAAAAAAAAATGAAAAATTTGATACTAAATGCTCTAGTATATCAGTTGATCTCTTAAGAAGATGCATCAGTTTTGTTACGTGAACATATTTTTCTCTGTGTAGCTGGCTTTCCTCTTAAATTTTTTTAGACATTGATTCTCCATTGATGCATAGTTGCTAACAGTGGTGGTTTTTTTTTACAGACATTTGAAGTGTGTGAGGTTATTGTGAAACTGACCTTAACATTGAAATAGACTTTGTGGAGAGACCCTCTGGGCTTTTTTGAGGTAGTAGGATCTTTCTTAGTGGCTTGGGCCTGTCGTTGCCAACTGAGTACAGTATAGGTATGTGCCACTTGCCCAACTGGTTTTGATTGTAGAATAATATTAGGACTTGGCTTTTAATTTATTGTCCCATTTTTCTAGGAATAAAGTTACTAGAAAAAGGTGTAGGGAAAATAGTTCCTTGTATTTATTTTTTACTTTGACTTGTCTTACATTTTAAGAAGCATTTTCTGTGGACCATATGGATGTCTCAGTTGGTGAAGGCTGTTGTTATGCAAGTCTGGCAACCTGAGTTCAGTCTCCAGAGCCATGTAAAAGTGAAAGGAAAAAACCAGTTCCACAAAGTTGTCCTCTGACCTCCACACATGGCATGGCATTTATGTCCTCAACATACCATGCATGTGTGTGTGCATACAATAGTAATTACATTAATTTAATTTAGACAAAAGGGAACCATTTGCCAGAGCCAGTGAGGTAGCTCAGGACTAAAGGCGTGAGCCATGCAAGCCTGGTAACCTGCGTTTAGTTCCTGGAACCTGAGTGAATACAAAAGGAGAAAACTGACTGCACAGTGCCCCTCTTACTGCTGTACTTGCACTGTGCTGCGTGTGTCCTCCTCATGCACATATTTGAAAAGTAAATAGGATCATTTTCCAGAGTTTAGAATTACAAAGGAATGTGTGGTTATAAATAAGCTTTCATTTTTCTGTTTTTTTGTTATTTGCAATTAAACAATTTTATTCTCATTTTATTGCATGATTTGGCTAATACTTGACTAACACTGTGACTTTTTAGTTCTTTTTTATTTTGTTTTGTTCTGAGGCAGGGACACACTGGGTAGTCCTGGCTGTCCCGGAACTCACTATGTAGACTAGGCTGGCCTCTAACTCGGAAGGATCCGCCTGCCTCTGCTTCTGCTTCTGCCTCTTGAGTATTGGGATTAGAGACTTGTGTCATTATCCCTGGCTTTTTTTTTTTTTTTTTTTTTTTTAGTTCATTTTAACTTAGTCTTAAATTACAGTTTATCTGAAACATTAAAATTTTAAATTGTTCAGGTGAGCTTTTTTCTATCAACTCTAGGTGGCAGGATTGTACCAGTTTAAAAGTGTAATTTAATGTTGGTATTACTGTATCTTTTAAAAAACAAATCATTTAACAATTGTTTAGTAGCAAAGTTTACTTTTATGAATATTAACTAAAGTTTTTATTTTTAAATGCTAAGAGTTTTAAAGGTCAAAATTAAGTGCTTTGACTGCTTGTCTCTTGGTTTATATGCTATTTTCATCTGCTAAACTCTAAAACTAATCTATTGGCCCCCAAAGTAGTATGGACTTTACATTTGTTTTGCACGTGTGTGTGTGTGTGTGTGCGTGCGTGCGTGCGTGCGTGCGTGCGTGTGTGTGTGTGTGTGTGTGTGTACATTTGTATAGTATGTATGTGGAAGTCAAAGGATAACTTGTGAGAGTCAGTTCTTTTCACAATGTGGATTCTTGTCATTGAACTCAGGTTGTCAGGCTTTACAGCACTGGCCAAGAAGAGACTTTAAACTGACCTTCATTATTATCTACTCTCAGAATTTTATTTTCTGAATTTTAAGGAACAAGTTCAAGTTCTCATTCTTCTTATTCAGTTCATATACCCTAGTTAAAGCAACCTTATTTTATGGTATCATTAAATTATATTGTCTTACTCTGTTTTGTGCTGCTATAACAGGATATCACAGACTAATTGTAACAAACAGAAATTTCTGTGCCAGTAAATTCTTATGTCTTCTTCTGTTTTGTGCTGCTGTAACAGAATATCACAGACTGAGTAATTATAATGAATAGACATTTCTGTGGTTCACCATTCTAGAGGCTGTAAAGTCCAAGAACAAGGAACTGCATCTGATGAGGGCTTTCTTACTGCATCAAAAATGGCAGAAGGTATCACAAGGGTGAGAGAGAGGGAATAAAAAAAGAGGGCTGAATTTATTATTTTATCAGAAAATGCCTCTTAAAATCACTAAGCCATTCATTTAGTTTCCATTTAATCCATTTAAAAAGTCATGTTTTAGGGCTGGAAAGATGGCTCAGCGGTTAGGAGCACTGGCTACTCTTTCAAGGACCCGGTTTCAAATCCCAGCACCCACATGGCAGTTCACAACTGTCTAATTGCCGGGTGTGGTGGTGCACACCTTTGATCCCAACACTTGGGAGGCAGAGGCAGGTGGATCTCTGTGAGTTCAAGGCTAGGCCTGCTCTACAAAGTGAGTCCAGGACAGGCAAAGGTACACAGAGAAACCCTGTCTCGAAAAACCAAAAAAGAAAAAAAAGTCACTTCTTAAAAATCCCACCTTTCAATACTACTGTATTGAGAATAAATATTCTAACACATAGCTTTTGGGGGATATTTTCAGACCAAAGTAATTTATTGTTGAATCATTGGTATAAAGAGATCTGTACAAAGAAGATAATCACATGTAATTCTCACACACAAAACTTGCTGATGCTATTTGGATTGATTCTTCTAGAGTTTATATCTCTCATTTAGGTTATCACTTTAAAAGTGATTTTAAGCAGTAGGACTGAGATTTCATTTGTATTTAGCATTGTGCTGAAGTTTGCAGTGATGGTGCAGAAGCCGTGCTTGCTAAAACTGCTGATAATTGGCATGAGTCATGGTGGGGCACCCAACATTACTAGCAAATCATACTGTTCTTCATAGACCAATTTCAGCCTTAATTAGCGTGTGACCCTTGATTATACCTAATGAAATTTGGGGAAAGCGGTCTGGCTTTAAGAACGCTATGGTTGCTTTTATGAACAGCATTTGTGCTGTTATTAACTAAAACAACTTTTAAAAAAGCAAACAATTGTATTTTATTTGAATGACTGATACTCAGACATTTTATAGACATTTTCTTGAAAGAGTCTGTCAGGAAAAGCAACTGACAATATTTGTTGCCAGTAATAAAATGTGAATTTTCCTGAGAAATGAAAGATTTGGAAAGTTTTCTTTTTGCTATGATTTTTCGGTTTTCTAATTCTTAGACTGTTTTGATGAGACTTTTGTAAATAATGTTAAAAATATAACTTAATAAATATAAAAGCATTAGCAAATACATATTTTTAAATGCCGAATAATACACTGTGCTAGCATTTGGAAAATATGCATCACTGCATAACTCAGTGATGGATGAATGCATGAATGAAAAAATTCATTTAAAGAACAAGATAGATTGATACACTTTAAAATATTTTTTTTTTTTGTTTTTTTTTGTTTTGTTTTTTTTCGAGACAGGGTTTCTCTGAATATCTCTGGCTGTCCTGGACTCGCTTTGTAGACCAGGCTGGCCTCGAACTCACAAAGATCCGCCTGCCTCTGCCTCCCAAGTGCTGGGATTAAAGGCGTGCGCCACCACCGCCCGGCACACTTTAAAATATTAATGCAGAGTATTTATGGATGTAGTTACCATCAGCAGTATCTTTCAGAACACCATTTGTTTTGATATGATAACAAAGAATATATTCAGATATATGAAAAGCTATCTTAATGCTTCTTCTCCCTTTACTGTGTGAGTTTAAGATTTTTTTCCATAACTTTGACCAAACATGATAACACAGTAGATATGTTGAAGTAAATATCAGAATGCAGCTATTGTTTTGTGGGCCATATATTAACACATTTATAGAATTTCAAGTTTTAATCATACTACTTTTTTGGTACATTTTTTAAAATAAAATGTATTATATTTGCAAGGAATCTTTTCTTTTTTAAGGAATTAATTCCTCTTGAAAAAATTCTCAGTTTTAATCTCCAATGTGATAAACTGTAACCAGCTTAAAGCACTTTAGCGTCCTCAGAAGTTTCCAAGATGGCAAAGTAGTTCTGAGACCTGTATTTGCTGCTGTAAAGAATCATGAACTAGTTAGTATCATAGTATAGTGGTAATTATACTAGTGGTATACAGTTAATGTTAAAACTTGTTATTTTTTGCATGATGTTTAATATGTACAAGCTAGGCATTGATTGATGATGCTTTGGTCCTTAGTCTCATCACGGAGTTGATACTCTAGTACGAGTAGTAATGACATGGAAAATAAGGTAGGAATCCAGCAAGGGTAGGTAACTTATTCAAAGTAAAGGAGAAAAAGTGTATTTCAGAGTAGTACAGTACTTGGAGGCCATGAGGTTGATGCTAGCACCACCAGGGAACAAAATGGGAACAAGAGATTACAAAGTAAAAACTAGTAAGGTAAATGGAATGATAAAGTTGAATGAGTAGTAAAAGCCAAAGAAACAGAGCATTTAAATTTCTTTTATTTATTTAGAAAAATTATCTTGTGTGTATGAGTGTGTTTTTTTCTCCCATGTAAGTTAGTGTATTATGTATGCACATGTCTGGTGTCCAAGGTGGTCAGAAGAGGGTGTCAGATTCCTTGAAACTGGATTTTTGGGTGGTTGTAAGCCACTGTGTGGTGCTGGCAAGTGAACCTGGGTTGGCTGGGACAGCAGACTTTTAACAGTACTTTTTACTGAGCCATCTCTCCAGCCCTCACATTTCTTTTTTTTTAAATTGTGTGTTTGTATGTGTGTATGTATGCATGCATGTGTACGCTTGTGTGTATGTGCCCGTGGACACTTGATGTGGTGCAAATGGGGAGGTCAAAGGATAGTATCGTGGAGTTGGTTCTCTTCCTCTACCTTTATATAGGTTCTGAGGGCTGAACTCAGAGAGACAGGCTTGTGTCACAAGTGTTTTACTTACTGAATTACTTTGCTGGCTCCAGATTGCTTCATTTCTTTCTTTCTTTTTTTTTTTCCTTTTTAAAAATATTTATTAATTTATTTTTTCAAGTTACATCTTGATCAGTGTCCCCTTTTTCCTCCCCTCCAGGTCCCTCCCTCTCTCCTTCCCCATCTTCATCCTCTCCTCCTCGGATGAGGGGAGACCCCACATATCAAATCCCCTCAGTTTATCAGTCACATGAAGGCTGAGAGCTTCCTCTTGCACTGAGGCTTGATATGGCCACAATATGTTCCACTAACAAGCAATAGGGTTCATGAGTCACTGCTAGGTGGAGTTTTTTGTAGGATAGTTAGACTAGATTCCTGTCTGTTTGGGTCTGTGGGTTGTAGGATGATTATCCTGTGCTGTATGGTTAATAGCCACTTATAAGAGAGTACATACATACCATGTGTATCTTTCTGGGTCTGAGTTAACTCACTTAGGATGAGCTTTGCTAGTTATTTCCTTGTTTCTAATAGCTGTGTAGTATTCCATTGTGTAAATGTACCATAGTTTTTTTTTTTTATCCATTCTTCAATTGAAGGACATCTAGGTTGTTTTCAGTTTCTGGCTATTATGAATAAAGCTGCTATGAACATTGTTGAGGTGATGTCCTTGTGGATATATGCCAGGGAGTGGTATGCCTTGAGTGGTATGTCTTGAGGTAGAACTATTCCCAATTTTCTAAAGATACTGCCAGATTGATTTCCGTAGTGTTTGCACAGGTTTGTACGCCCATCAACAATGGAGGAGCGTTCCCCTTTCTCTACATCCTCGCCAGCATCTACTGTAAACTACCTTAAGTGACACTACAATTTAATGATGATCAACAAATACAAGGTTCTGTTCTCATGTACTTCAAATGTAATACAATTCTCTTCTCTAGAAATGAAGCATCTAGCTAAGATCAAACACCCAAGAGACAGTAGATGCTTATATATTCTTTAAACCATTGAATGATTGGTAGCTGGGGAAAGAGTCCTAAATTATTCCTAGTTATTGGGGCATACTGTTAGTCATTAGGCAAAAACTCAGGGGAGAATAATGTGTCAGGGCCAAAGAAGGTTATTTCATGAAGGAAGGAGTAATCGCCTATTTGACAGTGTTGCATATTCATAGAAAAGCTTATTTGTGGTTACTACCTTTTCAAGTCTGAAAAATACACAGTGACTCCTACAAGTATCTGTAACCTTTTAACATCTTATGAAGTCCGTGGCAATCTAAATGTAGCACAGGGGTTTATTGCACTTTGAGGATTTAAAAGTAGCCCCCTTTTGATACAAATCTGTTACATTTAAATGCTTGCTTTTTTCTTGGTTACATATTTGAGTAGATGCAGAATAATACAAATTGTATTTAATTGTTCTAAGTGTGATTTGCAATAACCAGACTCAAGCTCTTTGACCTTTGTTTTTATGTGTAATTGTAATACCTTGTTTTCTTTTGACTCAATGAAGTACCCAAGGTAGGAGCTTCATAAAGGTTAGGGCTGGGGATATAGGGTAGTGTAGAACACCTGCTTGATTTTATGAGGGCCTAGCATCTGGGGTGAGGAGAGACTGAAAGTGAAAGATTGCACAGCTCCACCTGTTGGTCCGTGGTGTAGTAACAGTACAGAGAACTAACTGCTCAGGTTCAGCATCAGTCCCTTCAATTGCCCCTCATGAGGCCCTGCCTTTTAAAGGCTCCTCTACCTTCATATTCCCATGCTTAGGAACACCTGTCTAGCATAGGAATGAATGTTTAGGAGACAACACCACATCCAAATCATAGCAATAATAGTACCTTATAGATTAGGAAAAACTAGTAGGGAGAAAATTTTGATATAAGTTGCTTAATGGATAAACTACTGCCTTTGCATTTGTACAGTGGGTTAAATTAGAATCTATTTGTGTTTTAGAATTTTTCCAAGAATATTTTTGCAATTCTTCAATCTGTAAAAGCCCGAGAAGAAGGGCGAGCTCCTGAACAACGACCTGCTCCAAATGCAGCCCCTGTGGTAAGAATCTTTTCTGCTTATGTTGTTTTAAGAAAGTTCTGTTTGTTTTGTATTTTAGTGTTGTGATTTTTATATCTTAAGCAGTTTACATAAGTAGGGTGTAAAGTTTTGTTACTTCAGAATACTTGAAGGATATGAAGACCCCCAGTTTTAAAAGTTATTTTAGCAGCAGTTTTGGGTCATTCTTGAGATATACCTGGGTGAGAGTCTGAAAAAGAAGTTAGTTAGGAAAAGCCTTCTAATTATTTTAGGATAACTATAGCTGGCCTATGTATTGCTTGAGAAAATTGTTAACTATTGTTAAAATATAAATCATTGTTATCTTCCAGTTTGGACCTCTTATTTGATATCCTTGTTGACCATTTCATCTTGTTATATTTGTTTTCCTGTGGTATGCGCCATATGGCTCTTTGTACTTCGGCTTTAATTCCTCTGATGACTGACTACTTCATTGTATGAGGTGTCACTTAGGACCCTCTGAACCCTAAATTCATGTATGACATATAGTCTCCGTTGAAATTCAGAAATACTTTTTAGTTTGCTGCAAATCCTTCTGCCTGTTCTCAAGACTCAAAAGCAAAAAGTACAGTATATATTTATTCAATTTTATGTAGAATTTGGAAAGAAATTTAGACTACTAAACATAGACTTGGAAGTTAATAGTGATTTTATTTGTGCATGAAATCATTTGTATTTAACATTTACAGATGCTGAATTATTGGTAATATTTAGACAATACATTTAGTTGACTTAACCATAATTTCTTTTCTATTCTCTTTCTTTCTGTCTCTTTCTGTTTCTCTTTCTCTCTTTCTCTCTTTCTTCTTTCTTTTCTTTTTTTTGGCTTTATTTGAGACAGGGTTTCTCTGTGTAGCTCTGGCTGTGCTGGAACTTACCCTGTTCAGATTACCACTGGAAAGAGAATATTATTTCACAGAGTCATTTAAGTAATTAGAATACATCTGCTTACCATAGTATTTCTGCAGTTTTGATATAACTATACTTGAAATTGTTTGTCTTTATTCTTGATGTAGGGGTGGTCATTTTCTAGCAGCAAATAATATTGAATCCTAGTCATCAAATGCCAAGTAGTCTACTTCCCACATTCTGTCTTCTGTGCCATATTGGGAATAACATTTATTTTTATGTGTCCCTATCAGATTTTAATTCTGAGTGTCAAATAAGTAATACTTAAAAATACTAATTCACAACTCTGTTTTTCTCTAGGATCCCACATTGCGTACAAAGCAGCCTATTCCAGCAGCCTACAACAGATATGACCAGGAAAGATTCAAAGGCAAAGAAGGTAAATTGTTTATCCTGTATTTTGTTTTAACCATGGTCATGCTTAGCTTGATTGGTAGTATAGTGTGATATTTAAGCATAAGGGTTGTCAAGTAACTTCTGTAGTCCAGATCTACTTCAGTCATCTGTTTTTGTAATAGAAATGGTTTTTTTTTTTGTATTTACTCATTTATGTGTTATCTGTAGTTTTGGCAGAGGTCCTATAGCTTTAACACCTAAAGATAGTAATTGGACTTTAAAAAACAGGTTGGTTAATCTCTTTGTTAGCTTTGAATCTGTATCTAGATAGCTTGTGTCTCAGTTAATTTTTGTGTGCATTTTACAACTGTAGTCTGTTTGCTACCTCATATCTATTAATATTAATAGTAGTGATAACTTATTTCATAGAGTTATTTTGGGGATAAAACTGACGCTGAAGTGAAGTTTCTTGAATAATGTTTGATAATGTAGTAAACTGCCCACAAATGTTGGCCACTGTTGATGCCACTTCTGGATGTGAAGAGTTTTGGGATGGAGAATGCTGTGTGTTAAATTGTTTCCCTAACTATGACTGTGCACACTGAAGGGAGCATAGACTTGGAGCAAGTGTGAGACCTTGTTTCTGACAGCCCGATTGACAGCCGAGCTAGTGCAGTTGTGAGCCATATCTTTATTAACAAAATGTTAGTGGGGTGAGACTTTCAGCAGTTCCTCTGAGATCTTAATTCATCCTGACTGCCCTTAGGAAGATCTGAGATAGAGACAACTGCAAGTTTAACATTTACTATTTTTTCTACATAATCTGAAGTCTCTGGGCAACTTTTAAAAAAGGATATTTTGCTTTGATGCAGTGAATTGTGTGTGCTGACTTCATTTACCCGATAAGGACAGATGGTGAATAGGGGCCACAAAGACAGTGATCCATTCTTTAATCACTGTGGTGTTTTCTTATGGAGTGAATTACATAAAGCTATTCATAGCAAATCCAGTCCTGTAAAGACCAAATTCAGCTTCTCCATGTATACACATATATTGTTCCATCTTGTTTCTTCAACATAGCTGCAAAATCTTATAGTTGCAACAACAATGTATGATCGATCTTGAGTTTGCATGTAGTTTTCATGGAGTCGGAAGAGGGTATCAGATCCCCTGAAACTGAAGTTAAAGGCAGTTGTGGCCTGGTGTGGGTGCTGGGACTTTAACCTGGGTCTTTTAAAGAGTAGCTACTGCTCATAACTGCTGAGGCTTCTCTCTAGCTCTTTAGTGTGATTTTTTTCAACAAAATTTGAAAGATAACCTTAACCAGATTTTATATAATATGTGCTTTGGCATTTATTGAATATGTTTTTTCAACTAGTGTCTTATTAAAGTTTTTAATCTTTAGAACTAAGTGATAACACTGTATAGTATATTCAAGGCTTTGTTACATTGTTGAATTGTTAGGTGTAATGTAGATTATGATGGAAACTTTATCTGTCATGAAATACATACATTATAGTAGACTCTTTTTCTTTGTAGAAACGGAAGGCTTTAAGATCGATACTATGGGCACCTATCATGGAATGACACTGAAATCTGTAACGGTAAGTTATAATGACTGCAGAGGTTATTTTTTCCAGGTGTTTTATGTGAGTAGCAAATGGTAAATTGTTATTCTCTAGCATTTTCTTTTTTTTTTTTTTTTTTTTGTTTTTTGTTTTTTGTTTTTTCGAGACAGGGTTTCTCTGTGTAGCTCTGGCTGTCCTGGACTCGCTTTGTAGACCAGGCTGGCTTCGACCTCACAGAGATCCGCCTGCCTCTGCCTCCCGAGTGCTGGGATTAAAGGCGTGCGCCACCACCGCCCGGCTCTCTAGCATTTTCTAATTGAAACATTTATTTTTTTAATGATCTTTGTAGTGCTAATACAGTTGTGTGATATTTGATTCATGAGTGTTCTACCCTTTTTTTTCCTTTCTAATCTGTTTTAATTTATAAGTGTTTTGACTGATGCTGTGTCATTGGGGCACTTAAAGCCATTGAGGAGTTGTAGATCATACTGGCCAATTTTTTTTTAAATCTAATATCTTATGTTCCTTAAAATGTTACTCTTTGGAAAAATCAGAATGGGATTGGATATATAACTCAGTGTAGAGATTATATTAGACTTGATTGGACTGCTCAGTGATGTGGTCTCTAGATCAGCTAAATAAATCAGTAGAGTTAAGTAGTATCTGATAGAGTGTTTTAAAAACATTTGATGGAACCAAATATTTATATATTCATGAATATAAGTCTTTGATTCATAATACGTTTCAGTAGCTCATTTGTTTTCTTCCTTCTTTTATCCCTTCCTTTCTCTTTTCTTTTTATTTCTAACCATCTCTTCTTTCTTTCCTCTTTCCCTTTCCTTTCTTGGTCTTGTGTCTTACTTGCCCCACACACTATCTTTCTTCTTATTCTTTCTATGTTGCTTTTAGCTTAGACTTAGAACTCTTGGGCTTGAGGATCTTCTTCCTTTCTCAGCTTCAAAAATAGCTTGGTCAACTTCTTTTTAACACTTCTAATTATTGTGTGTAAGTGATAATATTTGGTGATATAGGTCAGGTATACTTTTAATTTCAGTTTGCATTTTTATATTCTGATATATATGCCGTGTAGTTTAAAATCTACATATGCATTGTCTATGTACTTCAGAACTAAGAATGCTACTTTTGCCTTTACTTGTGAATCATCAGAGATGTATAGACCTCACATGACATGGAATCATCATATATTTGCTGTGATTTCTGAGTTAAGACTTAATCTTTATACTTAGAAGTTGCCATAAAAATCTACCGGAAAGTTTGTTTTTTTTTTTTTTTTTTAATTTCAAATTGGGATTCTATATCAAGTATTTTGCTAATATACTTACTTTAAATTATCAGATTTGTTTTTGTATTGTGTTGTTTAAATTGTATGTAGGCTTACAAATGCATTGAACAATTATTGAGTACTCGTGTCAGGTGTTTGACTATACGTGAAATTGCTTTAGAGAGTAGACAGAGACCTCTCTCTGAGGTCAAAGTTAAGCAAGTCCTGCCAGAAGAGCATTCCCTGAAGGAGCAACAGGGTTGAAAACTGTCTCAGTAGACAGTAGTAAGGCCAGTGTTTCCAGTTTAGTGAGCAAGAGCAAAAGTAGTAAAAAATTAAATATAGGTATCTTATGCCATTTGTTTGGTCATTTCTGATTTCAGAATGTTATTCATGGTGGCAAAGTTTAACTTAAATTCTTTATTTTATTTCTTTGCCTGCCAATCAATCAATCAACAGATAGGGTCTCAGCTTTGGCTGGCCTGAAACTCACTATGTAGACCAGGCTGGGTTTGAACTTGTAGTAATCCACCTGGTTCTACCTCCCAAGTGCTGGTTAAAGGCATGTACAGTCGTGCCTTGCTTGAATTCTTATGTGATTCAGTTGGTTGCTGTTTTCTTAGAGACAGAATTTGTCTGTTGCTTATTTCCAAAGTGAATTGCCAGGGAACTGAAGTTACTCATAGGTAACTATTAAAAGTTAAGTTTTTTTGTTAATGTTTTCTTCTTACTCATGGCTCTCAGTGTCATGGGATTTATTATGAGCTTCTAAATTTAAAGGGTGAATTTAAGAAAATTTATGCTGTATGAGTGTAAAGAATTATTGCTAAAAAGAATAATTATAAAAAGGGATTGCTTAGGAATGTAACAAAAAGGCTGAAAGTGGTCAAATGGCTAGTTATATTATTTTAGTAACTATTTTGAATCTGCTACTTTTATATGCTGATTTAGTATTTACTAGAAGGAGAATGCATAGACACTATTTAGGTAAGTTTATTTTTAGTTACTCTTCAAACTTACCCTTCCAATTTAATATTTTTCCCTTCTCTTTTCTATTTTGAAATTATCATTTGTGAGCTATAAGAATTTCTTACCTTATTCTGTTGTTTAGAAAATTTCTCTTATACTACTAAGACAGACACATGTATACATTTTAAATGTAAAAGGTTTTACTGCTCACCTATGACTTTCTTTTATATGTGTGATTCATATCTGCTAATGTTATTCTTATGCTTTTATGTGCTTAGATTGTTTAATTCTTCAAATTAGGATTGCCCTACATTAGGATTAATCTTTTTAACTTTTAACTTCAGTATCAGAGTTCTCTTGATATACAACTAAATCAATACATTAGTAATTTTTGTACAGTTTTTTTCTTTATGTGTTAGATGAGGCTTGTGTTTTAGTAGTCATATTTCATAACTTTAAATTACTAAAACTTTTTAAATGAATAAAGGTCTTGGCAAATGTTTTGATAATAAAATATAAGGTTTATTTAGGAGCTGGAGAGATGGTTCAGTGGTTAAGAGCACTTTGCTGCCTTTCCTGAGGACCCCAGTTTGGTTCCTAGGACCCAGGCTGGGCAACTTAAAACAGCTTGCACCTACAACTTCAGGAGATCCAAGGCCTCTCTCTGTACGCACCTCACTCAGGTGCATATGCATGCACGTACACCTTTAAGGTACAAATTTATGTGGTAAATTGTGGTTAACTTTTTCTTTTCCTGAAGTGGTAAATCTTAAAAAGAAAAAAATGTATTTTGGTGTTGTTTCTTTTTTGGTTTTTCTTTTTTTTTTCTTCATATTTATATATTACTTCAGGTTACATCTCCATCATAGTGTCCTCTTTCCACCCCTCCCTTTCCTCCCTCCCATCCTCTACCCCATCCCTTCCTTCCCACTCCTCTGGAGTGGAGTGTCCCTACATATCAATCCCCCGCCCCAGTTCAGCAGTCATATGAGGGCAAAGAGCCTCATCATATACTGGGGGCCTACAAGGCAGCCCCACTAGGGCAAAGTGTCTCATTGACAGGGAGCAAAGTCTATGTTCCTGTTCCCTTTGGTGCATTGGTTGTAGTATAGCTATCCTGTACTATATGGTTAAAATCTGATTATAAGTGAATAGAGGCCATGTGCATCCTTCTGAGTCTGGGTTAGCTCACTCAGGATGAGCTTCTCTAGTTCCATCCATTTGGCTGAAATTGTATGATTTCGTTGTTTCTGATGGCTGAGTAGTATTCCATTGTGTAGATGTACCACAGTTTTTAATCCAGTCCTTGGTTCAGGGACATCTGGGTTGTTTCCAGTTTCTAGCTGTTACAAATAAGGCTGCTATGAACATAGATGAGAAAACGTCCTTGTGGTTTAATGAGGAATCGTTTGGTTGTATACCCAGAAGTGGTATGGCTGGTTCTTGAGGTAGACCTATCCAAGTTTTCTAATATATCGCCAGACTGATTTCCATAGTGGTTGTACAAGTTTGCACTCCTACTAGCAATGGAGGAGTGTTCCCCTTTCTCCACAACCTTGCCAGCATGTGCTGTCATTTGAGCTTTTGATCTTAGCCATTCTGACAGGTGTGAGATGGAATCTCAGAGTCTTCTTGAGTTGTATTTCTCTGATGATTAAGGATGCTGAACCCACTGTTTTCAACCCTCTTGGGGGTGGAAGGAGGTGCCAGAATGTCAGAAGCAGGGAGTGAGAAAGTAGTCGTTTCCTAGTGTTAGGGGTTTGTGATTTGCTCTTTTGGACGTGATGTACTCCTTCCCAGTTTTCCTTTGTCCATTGGTTCCTCTTATAAAATGACTTCTTTCCTGTTCTCTCATGATTGATACTGTTTCTTCCTTCTTTTGTACTGCACTCCTGTAAGCATCTTCTACAGTGTTCACTTTTTGGTTTTTCAAGACCAGGTTTCTCTGCATAGCCCTGGCTGTCCTGGATTTCCTTTGTAAACCAGAGATCTATAAAGGAAATCTTTGATCTCAGAGATTGGCCTGCCTCTGTCTCCCCAGTGCTGGGATTAAAGGCATGTGTGATGATGGCCGGTGGTGTTGCTTCTTTTTAAGACAGGCTTTCACTGTGTATCCTTGGTTGGTTAGAATTTGCTATATATACACCAGGGTGACCACAAATTATTAAATTATTTACCTGCCTTTGCCTCCTGATTGATATTGAAGGCATGGGCCATCATGCCCTAAAGGGAACTCACTTTGTTGATCACACTTGCCTTATTAGTTAGGGGATCTCCTTCTGTCTGGCCTCACACATAGCTGGAGTTGAGGTACATGTTACTTTGCCTAGCTTCTGGTTAATCTTTGACTTAGATAGGTCAAGTTGTATTTTTGGTTTGACATTAATGGTTCCAGAGGCCCAAGGCACACAAAATGTCCTCAGAACTTTCTTAGATGGAGCTTTTCCCCCAGTAAGTTCCTGGGATGCTTTAATGTTTTAAGAGTCACTAGATTAAATAGTTTCTTGTGGTAGAGAAATGTGAATGTTTTTAACGTGGTTATTGGAAGAAAAGAGTCTTCCCTAGTGTCATCTTCTTTAATCTCTTTTGATGGGAATACTCCTAGAAAGAACTGTTGCTACACAGAATTTAGTTAAATGAAGCTAACCTAAAGTAATGGGTTGAAAGCAGAAATGTATTGAGGAAAATTCTTCATATAGTTAATTTGCTAGCTTTTTGCTGTAGTAGTAGAGAAATCTATGAAGTTTAAATTTGAAACCTTTTTAGTTATTATATTTCATATTTTCATAAATATATATAAAATTTGTGAATGGACCCTCATAGATTAAAAAAATGTCACTTGATGTAGCGCAATATGTCTATATTCCTTATTCTTGGGATACAGAAGGAGGAGATTCGCTGTAAACTTTAGATCGGCCTGGTCTATCTAGCAGTTTCCAGGCCAGCCAAAGATATGTAGTGAAACTGCCAGTACCACTACTACCCCAGATAAGGAAAAAAAATGTTACTTGCTAATTCCTTTTATTATATAGTAATTAAGATGGCAAATATTTTTTCCTTTCAGTAAGATATACTTGGAGTTCATTCTTGTTCATAGGGATTTGTTAGTTTCATTATGAATCACTTCATTTTCTCTGGTCTAGCCTATTAAAGATCATGTAGAAAGGCAAGAAGAAACTCTAGCAACTATTTGTTTCTTTGTTTTGAGACAGGATCTCTCTACATAGCCCTGGCTATCCTAAAACTTGATAATATAGATCAGGTTGTAACCCTGCCTCCCTACTGCAAGGAATAAAGGCATGCATCACCATGCCTGGCCGGTGCTGTCTTCATATTTGAGGAAGCATCTTGTACCATGAAATTGTACACATTTGAAAGCTTTTCTTTGATATACTCCATTTGGATTCTCTAATAGGTATATAGTAAGTAGTTCTTAAAATAAATCTTTAATGTAAACCATTTTTCAGATAGTAAATATAAAATGGAGGTAGAATAATATCACCATACTTTTGTTTTTGGGGGTTATATAAACTCAGTATCTCATCCAGGTTATAATTCATAAAAGCAGATATACATATGTAACTTCTCTATGTTTTTTATAGCCCCTCCTCATTGTCCTTTATTGATTTTTTTTGTTTTGTTTGTTTTGTTCTTTCTGCTTACAGTGTTCCACTAGTACTATAGTAGGAGTAATGTTGTGGATTTGAATCTAGATCTTAGACCAGCCAAGGTAGAGAAGTTGCTCAAAGATTTCTTCCTTTTGGGCTATCTGACCTAGGCAGGCAGACTAGGCTGGCTGGCTGACTTTCTTCCTTTTTTCCCTCCCTCCCTCCCTTCTTCCCTCACTTATTTCCACAAATAACCTTTTGGATACTTCCTGTATATCATATGCTCTGATGGATACTGAGACAAAAGAGATGAACATGATCTTTTGGAGAAGTTAGTGGCTGACTTGCATATGAAATTGTAACTAACAAGTGTGTAAAAGTAGTTGGGGAGATAATACTTGAAGATGGATCTGAAATCTAAGTAGGTGTGAGGAAAGCAAGAAAACACGAATTGGGAATAGAAAACAAAAATTAAGTTTAAAAACTCTGCGATGAAAGGAGGAATATAGAAAACAAAAATTTAAAAGACCGAGTTGTTTACTGATTACGTCCATAGCAGATTTCCTTCTCAGAGTTAGATGTGACCTAATGTTCTGAAATCCAGTGTATTGTTCCATATCTTTTATATGTCTAGCATAATTTTTTTTGGTGGTCTAAAGTTTGCCCCAAATATATGTTGTTAGGAATCTTTTGTAACTTCAGATTTTACTTCTCATTTTAAAAGAGTGTCATAAGCAATCTATATAAAGTTTCTTTTATGGCATTAGGTATACAGTCTCATGAGGGAATAGCCACGATGGCCTGAGCTATGGCTCATTTGTTTCTTTTTTTTTTTTGTTTTTTTTTGTTTTTTCGAGACAGGGTTTCTCTGTGTATCCTTGGCTGTCCTGGACTCACTTTGTAGACCAGGCTGGCCTCGAACTCACAGTGATCCGCCTGCCTCTGCCTCCCAAGTGCTGGGATTAAAGGCGTGCGCCACCACCGCCCGGCTCATTTGTTTCTTTTAGATTGCCAGAGGACTCAGTCATCAGTTTTTTTTATCTAACACTATTTATATGTCACCACCAAAGCCCCAATTGGTTTTTAAATCCTTGATCTAAATAAAGCACTTGCTAGGTAGCTGAGGAGACACCAAGTACTTGGGAGCAGTAAAAATGTAAGGCTTTGCAGTCAGTGTTAGCTTCGAGCCACTAAATTCTGTTTTTATTTGATAGTAAAGGTACTAGAATTTACATCATAATTCTGTTAAAGATTTAAGAAGCTGTTGAGTTCTATTTCTGCAAAGGAGCAAACATTGAGCACAGAGGAATCAACAGGATAACATTGACTTAGGGTTGTGAAATATATATATATATATATATATATATATATATATTTTCCCAGTTTGACTCAAAATGTTGGTTAGAACATTGTTGATGTACTTAATATTACTTGTTCAGTGATACAGTTTTCATTCAGTGTTACCAAGAGTAGTTTATTTAAGTATAAGAGAGTTCATTGTTTTGTTTGTTTGTTTTTGTTTCTCAAGTAGGATTTCACTTTGTAGTAGCCCTGGCTGTCCTGGACTCACTTTGTAGACCAGGCTGACCTCGAACTCACAGAGATCCACCTGCCTCTGCCTACTGAGTGCTGGAATTAAGGGTGTACACCACCATGCCCAGCTAAGAGAATCCATGTTTTTTTCAAATGCATGAGGTGTTTTTGTTACAGTTGTGGATGCTCATGCTATAGCAGAAAGTTTTAGCTTCTGAGAGAAGGTAATTGCAAAGAAGTTTTCATATAAATTGATAACTTAGAGTACCTTTTGCTATTCATCTGTTAGGACCTAGATGTATAGGAAGAAATGGTATTTATTTATATTGGTTTTCTTCTTTTGAAAAAAAATTTAGTATTTAGAACTTTAATATGTTGTAGAAATATTGGTTCTACATAACAAGATTTCATGTGCTATGTTTTTAAATTGGTCTATATTATATGGCTTGTGAATATTATACTTAAAATAACTTTTACATCTTGATTATATATTTCAAGATGGTTGTGAACCACCATGTGGGTGCTAGGAAATGGACCCAGGTCCTCTATAAGAGCATTATAAGATCTTAACTGCTGAACAATCCCTCCAACCCCCAATACATATATCTTTCAAGCTTTTGAAAGTTAATTTTATGAATTTCCTGGTTATTATATTAATATTAACATACTAATATTTAATATTAAGCATTACTATACTAATATTTTATACATGAATTTTAAAATTAGACTTGCATTTCATGTATTGTTCTAAGAAGACATCACTAAATTTAATGCACAGCATTTTTCTTTTTAAATTTGGAAACATGCCTGTGCGTACATAGCTTATTCTCAGATTTTCGAGCAGCAACAGCTTCTTTGTGGATCTACCTCCCTCCCTCCCTCTCTTCCTCTCTTTCCTTAAACTAATTTGTTTTGTTTTACCCTTGCTTTACTTTGCCTTTTTATTTTTTTTAGCCCTTAATTATCTCACTTTTTTTTTATATAAGTACTTTATTTTTTTTCTTCAAGTTACATCTCAGTCACAAACCCTTCCCTATTCCCCCTTCCTGTCCCACCCTTCCACCCTCTTCCCCCCCAACAGCTTCCCTTTTCAGTCCAACAAATGGTTCTTTCTCTTATAACAATAAATTCTATACAAAACAGCAGAATTAACTATGCCACATTTATGAGAGTTAAATGGCCCAGTACACCTCCCCAATGTCCAGTTCATACATATTTGGCCCCTGACTTTAACCTTCTACCTTCTAACCATCTCCATGAGTTTAAAGTTCTATAACTGACTTAGCTTTCATACTAACTTGCATCACTATTATAACCATATTCTTAGATCTAGAACGCCCTCTTGATTCCTAAACAACTCAAAATTTAGCTATGAGACTCAAGCTGTCTATTCTTCAACCACCTCAGAGAGCTGAGAAGGATAAATATATCTGATTATATAGGAAGTGCAGGGCCTGCAGCTTCCAATACTAAGAAATGACAAACCAGTGACTACCTGGACAGTTCCCATTTTCTCTCCATACATTCCAGCATCAGTCTTCAGCCTTTTGGTATTGGACTACGTCAGTATTGATATTTGTATATTGATACAAAATTAAGATTATAGTTGGCCACAATGGTATTGACCCTTGTATATGGACGCAATATTAAGATTGTATTGGGCCACATAGGCATTGATCTTTGTATATTGATACAAAATTAAGAGTGTATTTAGCCACATTTGAATAGATCTTTGTATATTGATACAAAACTAAAGGTAACGCTTCCTAATGGTATCGTACCTAGAGATACTTAAAAATGAAATGTGAAGCTCTGGCCTCTTGATACCAACCGTCTTAAACTGTTTAGGATAGTTAAGAAAAACAAACTCCTAGTCATGCATGCATGTCACCTTGTTAGCTACTATGACAGTCTATCACAGATATTCTCTAAGCTACTCAGTAATCAAGTTGTTAAGAGACAAGCAACATTTGCTTATCTAAATACAAGAGATAGATAGGGCATCTTCAAAAACCCCAAGAGATCTGCAGAATATGGCATTCAAAGATATGGTCTTAAATTAAGATTTTTTTTTTTGATATCGTGACATATCAGCTCCTGACAGCACCCCCTATTCTACTCCAAGTAGAAGATAAGCATCGAAGAATCTCCAGTGTGAGATGGTTGAATTAGTGGCAAGCCTATCTGTTGGCATGTAAAAACTCCTTGCTTCAACTGCAGACAGACTGCTGTCCAAAAAGGACAAAACTTGATAGCAGGGAAGTCGACAGCCTAGCTCTGCCAAGACAGGGTAGGTAAGTCCTTCATAATCCCTGCTCTACAATAAATGTCTGTCAGAGATACTTTGCCTTTTTAAATTAAATTAAATTAAAAAAAATTTAATATTATGTCTCTGGCTATAGATTTTTTTCCATTTCTTGATAAGAAGGACTTTCTGTTATGATATTCTGGCCTGTTTGCTGTAGCATGTTAGGCATTAGGTTTTTTGTTTGTTTGCTTGTTTTTTAATGTGAAAAGGTGTATGACTTTCTTAGGTTTTCATTTTAAGGTTCTACTGTACACATGAATATCTTGAATTGTATTATCCTCAGGGCTTTTTGATTGTAGGATGGAATTTAATTTTACTTATTGCAGAATTTGTTTTATCATGCATGCATAATACTGTACATGTTTTGTTCTGATAGTATAGCTAGCTCTTTTTCTATTTGGCTGGTATTTAGTGTGAACACCTACCTGGTGAATGATTATTCATCTCATTTTATGAATGGCTTTTTTATGGTAGACGGTTTAAGATCAGATATACCATTGCATATTTTTCAACATAGTCAGCATTTAGGTTGTTACATTCTTAAAGGAAATGAACTAGAGCAGAGCATAGTGACAGGTATCAGGGAATTTGCAATGCATATAAAAGATTTGTAGAAAAAGTTTTATAATGTCTTTCAGTTTATGTGTCTTACTGAGTTTCTTATTGAAAATTCATTTGTTGTTTTGGTAATAAGCCTGTATAATCAAATTCAGTAGTCAGTATTTCTTTACTTAAAACCATCTCTAAATTTTAGAGATGTCACCAACATGTATGGCATGTCTTTTAAAATTAATCTAGACCATAGAGAGATGGTTCCACAGTTAAGAACACTTGATCCTCTTACAGAGGACCCGGGCACATTCCTGAGCATCCACATGATGGCTTGCAACCATCTGTAAATATAATTCCAGGGTTTCCAATGCTTACTTTTGGCCTCTGTAGTCACCAGGCATGTATGTGGCACACATACACATGCAAGCAAACATTTGTACATGCTATACCTGTATGTGATTCCATGAGCTGCACAAAAATAGACTTTAGTTTTCTTTTAATTTAATACTCAGTTTAACATATTGTAATAGGACTTAATTCTGTTTTCTATTTCCTGGCATTGACACAACTTTAATCATTTAATTTGAATAAAATTGATACAAATATTAAAAATATTTCTCATTGTTAAATTCCAACCCATCAGCCTACATTTAGGCTACTACTTTATTTAAATAACATGGATCTCCTTTACTATTTAGAAGAATAGATACTAATGTTTAGTATTTCTTTTATTTCATGATTGAAGATCTGAACCATTTTGTTCATGTGACAAAATTTAGTAATTTTAATGGCATGCTATATAAGGGTGCTAGTTTTTGATACGTGGATAACTGTTGGCTCAGCTTTAGTACGCTGTATCAGTTTCCAACTGTTTGTAAATTAATTTAAATCTTCAGTGAATTTTCAGTTTTTATATAATTCTTGCATTCAAATTATTTTCTTATTAATATTTTGTCTTAGTATTCATTGGATTATCTGCTTAATTCATCTCTTCCCTTTCCCCTTCCCTATCATGCTCAACCTCATTTGATCTTTAATTCTAAGTTTTGGTTTCTTTTCCAGGTCTTTTTCTTGATGGATGTTTCTTTTAGTGTTGTTCTTCTTGTCTTTCCTGCTTCTCATGTTCCTCTGTGAGTGTCTGCTCTCATGTTTATTTTATGTATCTGGTTTAAAATTCTTACTGCTTTTGTTCTGGACAGATCTTACAATGTAGAAGCTAAGTTTTTGGAATTTTGGAATACTGCTTTTTTGTGAATAAGTTGAAGAGATTTGAAAAGGTTGGAAAGAGGAACTGTTTAAGATCCTACTTTTGCTTTAGTTGGAGAAAGTATTGTTAGAACTGGAGTGTCTTTACAGCTTAGTTTGTGTTGTCGCGACACTGAGATAAAAGTTCTTGTTTGCTTGTAGATTTTCCAGTAGTGTTTAAGATGGCATAAAGACAGAATTTGAAATAGGATATTTTAATTTCTTACAAATTATGACAAATTAATCATATCTTTTGTGGTCATCTACAAATAGTAATTTCTAGAGATCATTAATCCTGTAATCATTTACTTTCGCAGAATTGATATTTTTAGATAGATGTTTCTGATATTATGGTATTCTGGAATTAATTTCTTGATATGTTTCATTAATCAAATCTTAGAACTAAAGTTAAGCAGCTCTTTCATCTTACAACTTGATTTTTTTTTTATCTTTTATTATTGTTATTAAACAAAATCTCCCAAGTTCAACTTTTGATGTGATCTTAGGATTTCAACAATGCATCCATTGAAGCTATACAAAATACTATATAGTGTCCTTAGGGGTTAGATGGAGTGGGACAATGACCTATCATTCTGATATTAAATCTGTGGATATATTATGATGTGTTATATGTTTTTCATGTAATGTAAAAATTACTGTAGCCTTAACACATGAAACTTTAAGAACTTAACTTTGGGCTGAGTGTGGTGGTAACTGCTTGTCATCTCAACTCATAGAAAACTGAGGCAGAAAGTTCTTGGGTTTGATTGAGGCCAGTTTGAGCCACATAATGAGACCTTATTTATCTTTTAACAATAAAATGAAAATCCTAACTTTATAAAGTGAGGATAGAGTGGTCCACAAAGTGCTAGACTACCACGTATAAGGCCCCAGGCTCAAACTCCAGCACCACATAGACAAAACAACTCCAAAAAGCTCAACTAGAAGTACTTTTTTTAAAGCTGCAGTACATAGTAAAAGATGATCTTCAAATAGTTTGTGTCAAGTTTGGAGACACCTATGATACATTTTTCCATATGGATTACATTTTCCATAAATGGATTATTCCATTTTTAAGTTACTAGTATTTTATGGTGCCATTTCCTTTGTTCACTACTTGAATAGGCTTCCTCAGTATTTGTCATTACTTTTCCTCGTTATGTCTAATCTCTTCAGATAGATAAATAGAATGTATTACTTTAGATACATAGTTAATTTAACTTAAGAACTAATACCTTATCATACTCTGTTTGATTTGTTCAGGAATTGTTCCTGAGATAACTAAAATGTAGATATCCCAAATGTCTGACTTATCACAAGAGAGGATAGAAGTTGTAGAATGTCTTCGATTTTAAGTGTAGGTTTTGTCTTAATCACATTAAATTGTGTTAATTTCTAAAGATAGAGGCAAAGATTTCTTACTGGATTCCATATTTTCATCCTTCATACATTCTGACTTGATAAATGAATGGGTTAGCTTAAATATTTCCTTCTTCCTTAACTCACTTTCAGTGTTAGAAAGCACTGAAGTTTATTTATTTTTTTATCATGGTATAGAAAATTCATAATGTACTCAGAATGAATACAAAACCCAAATATAAAATGTAAAGTACAACTGTAGAAAACTGAGTAAGGACATATGTAGTTAGTTATACTGTGTTTGCATGCACCTACTACATAGCTTCATGATAGCATTAAAAATATTTCAACTTGAAATATTTATTTGAAATACACAGATATACCATAGAATAGTGATACTGTGTGAAAGATTTCTAAGAATAATTGGATTAGATAGAAGGTTTTGTTCATATTTTACTCAGTTGATGGTATTTTACAAATTAAATTTATTTAATGAACTATTTTTAGTAATAGAAGTGTCTTCTCCACTCTCTCTTGTCCCTTCTTTCCCACATACATAAAATAATATTGATGTGCTAGCAGTTGCCTCATACTTAAACTAAATATACCAATGTGTATTTCCTGTACAAGAAATACATACTGTAACAGGCGCTGAGAGATGGGCATTACTAAAAAGCTTTGACTCCCTCCTTGCTCTAACATGGTAACTAAATGAGATGAAAGCATGAAATTTCTGTTTTCATTTGTCTCCTTTACTTTATGTCACCTGTTTACCTGGCAAGTAGGCACATAATCATTCAAGAAATGTCTATTTTTAAGTGAGTGATACCTCAGGCACAAGGATGAATCGTTTAATAAACCTTTAGTCACTTTTAACAACAAGGTAGAAAGGTGAGACAGACTATTCTCAAGATGAGAGCAGGTATCTGTGATGCTAAGACTGTACCCAGGAACAGATTGTCTTCTAGGAACGAGATTAGTTTCCTTGGCAAGACAGTGACTACTAACACATTAACAGTTTCTTGTGAGGTAGGAGTTGATACAACTGTTAGTGGGTCCACAACTTGATGTGACTGCATGATTATATGTTTAGCTCTTGAACCTCCCTAATTCTTCCTTTCTTAAATATAAAACTACATCAACACTCTGAGACCAAATTTGGGATTGGACCTCTTTTTCTGTTAGTATTCTCAGTACTCATTAAGTTTATTGGAACAGACAGCTAGATGTAGCTTGTGGTGGCTTTAGCTGGGGCTTCTTTTCTAAAACTCTGGTCACTACTGTTTGTATTGGCCTCTTATGTTATATTCGTTTTTGTCCACAGATATAAGTAAATCGTATTTTGTAGAGTGTAAATTTTATACATAGGTGCTGTGTCTCTGGAACTTTAGTATATTTCACAAGAAATAGTTATGAAGTCTGTAGGAAAAGGTAATTTACTAAACACTTATTGTCTAAGCTGCTCTTTCAGAAATGTTATCATTGTGGACTTGTTTTTAGTGAGATGTGTACTAGATGGGTAAGATGAAGAAACGTGGATGGTTTTAATTAGTGATTCAGGTTGTTGGCATATGACCATAACAACAGAAGGTATTAGGGTAATTTCTAGTGTTTCCATGTTGTCAGTAGCTGTGTACTGAGAGTGCTGAAAACAATTTATGGTTATAGTGGCACATGACTAACTCAAGAGGCAGTCTGAGCTACATGACAATTTTGAGGATGAGAGGGTTTAAATATATGCTAAATAGCTCATACAGTTGTAGACATTCACCCAGACATACAGTTAACTCTAAGATTTTACTTTGACCTTCAAGAATTTTATTCTTGTTGAAAGTAAGTTTACTGGTCCCCCTCTCCCTTTTAAGTGCATAGTAATGCCTACACTTTTATGTAAATCCTTTAGTTCTCTTTTAAAAGATATCTAGAGATAAGTAGATCTCTGATAATGGAAAAGGGTTTTAAACAAGAACTAAACATTAAGAAAAAGAGGAGTAAAAGGCTAGATCATTGCTCTTTGTTCATTAATTTCTAACCACAGACAACCTTTTACTTTCTATCATTAGAGTTATGTGGCTCTGCTTCAGAAGAATTTGGTGTTAGGAGCACAGACTCTAAATCCTTATTTACAACGGTCTTAGCTCTGTTAAATTGCAAGGAGTAACAAAACCTGATTATTCTTTTGAGGTTTGTCTACAGATGAAAATGCCAGACAATGTTAAGCTTTACATTTTATATCTCTATCTCTAGGATCTGTTTATCATCTGTGTGTCTATTTCTATCCCTCCCATCCATCCATCCATCCATCTATCCATCCCCCAACCCACCCATCCATCCGTCTTCCCAGCTAGTATCTTGCTATCAATTCAGACTAGCTTTGATTTCACAATTCTCCTGCCTCTTCTGCTTCCTGATATTGGGATTAAAGTCATGAACCCCTCTGCCAATCTTCTGCTTCTATTCTTTAACAGATAAATTACTCTTGGATTCTTTTGTACTCCAATTTGTTCATGTGCTAGAACATACTGGGCATGGTTTTACATTTTGTGGAATCCCTATAGACATTAGAAACTATTACTGTAAACTCTGCTAGTACTGTGTCTTCTATCATCTAGGAATTCTTGGCTACAATGTAAAAGTAAGCAAACAAACAAAAACTTTGGAGAAACTGGTACAATTAAAGACTCTATTGGCTGAAAGGATGGAAACCACAACAGCTCCAAGGACTTGTTTGCAGGAACTTAATACATACACATATACATAATTGTGTGCATGTGCGTGTGTACACACACACACACACACACACACACACAGGCACACACTTGTGTGTATATTTACATTTAAATTTTTTGGCTCGATTATATTTTTAGTCAAAGTAGTGACCATTTCATTCTGTTTTTCTTTGTTAATTTTTTGAATACAGAGTGATTTTGTATCTTCTGGACAGAATTCTCTTTAATAATTATTGTAATCTCAGAGTTGTACATAGTTCTGAATTTTATTAATTTGTCACTGAAATTTATTTTCAAATAACTTTATTGACTGTTTCACATGGTGTTATAAGATACATATATGGAATATTTGTTACTGTATTGAGATAAATTAACACATCAGTCATTTCAAGTAGATCTGTAGACAAACCTCAATTCAAGTTCAGATACCTCATCTTAGGGCAGTAGAATGCCTCTTGAAGTTGAGACCTAAAATATTTTGACTTTACTTCAATAATTTTTCCTTCCTTAATTTCTGGCGTACGTAAGTATTTTCTACTTCAGACATGGAATTCACCATTTCTGCAAAGATAAGTGGTCACTTTTTAAGGCAGTGGTATCTAGAAACTGTAACCCTGAGCATTGGAAGTGGCACTGGGCTGGGGAATTGGTTCAGTGCTTGTTGCCAAGTCTAATGACCTGAGTTCCAGTTTGTAACTCACATGGTTGAAAGAAAGAAACAACTCCTTTAAGCTGTTCTCTACTTGCTCTAGCATGTGTGTGCTCATACACACAAACACACATAATAATAAATAATTAAAAAATTTTGAGACAGGGTCTTTGTATTACATAGCTCTGGTTATTCTGGAACCTCCTATGTAGAAGAGCCTGTCCTTGAACTCCTGGAAATCTGCCTGCCTTTGTCTCCCAGGTGGCTTAATTAAAAGTAAATAAAAAATGTTCTCCACCATTGAGGCTCTTGTTGTCCTCTGATATTTTAGTAGACAGAGAAAGAAATTTCTTTTGAAATGTTAGAAAATATTTTTATATTGCCATTTCTAATGTAATTCTAAAATCAAAGATTTTACTTAAATTCTTTGTATCATAGAAACCTCTGATGCTGGAAAGGAGGGAACGTGTACACTTGTTCCATTAAGAGGGCTGGTTGTCCCTTTAGAGGACCCAGGTCTAACTCCCAGCACTCACATGGCAGCTCCCAACTGTGTGTAACTCAGGTTCCAGGGGATCCATGGCACCAAGCATATTGTGGTGCACATATATGTGCATGCAGGCAAAATACCCAATACCCATAAAAGAAAATAAATAAATATTAAATACAATATAAGCTTAAATGATACTTATTGACTTGAAGTAGAAAAAAAAGATTAAAGTAGCCAGTTTTCATTTTCCCAAGATCATGATTCTTAAGTGTCGTAGAATATGAGCTAAATACCATTCAAAATATATTTTTGTATCCTGATTGATTTATTGGTAGCTGTGTTAAATAAGGATATGTTTCACCTGTTACTAAAGTTTACCTTTTTCTTTCGTTTTGTTTTTGAAATGAGCATGACTGTGTTGTTTTGGATGATTAGGAACTGCCAGGCTCAAGTAATACTGACTTTTGCCTCCTCTTATGGAATAGCTGAAGTATAGGCAGGCTTCACCATGCTCTGCTTGCCTTCTGTTTTATTTTTTGACAGAAATTAGTTTTCTTTATTTATAAATTAATAACTATTTGTTCGTTTTCTTTTTGGTTTCTCATTTCTAACCCTACAATGTCATGAATTGTAGTCATTAAAAAGCTGAGCTTGAATAAGTATACTGTATTTTATGCCAAAAAAGATTTATTTTTCTTTAATATTTTTTGTATTTCCTTTCTTTATGCTTTGTATTTGTGTGTGGTTGCAAGTACCTTGTGCACATCTGTAGTGGTCGGAGGACAACTTGTGAGTCGGTTCTCTTTTTAACTATGGGTATGTGGAAAAAGGGCATATTAGAATCTTTGGTTTGTTTGTTCTTGAGAATGGTCTCTGTAGCTCTGACTGTCCTAGAACTTGCTATGTAGGCCACACTGGTCTTGAACTCACTGATCTACCTGCTTCTGTTTGGGAGTAAATGTGTGGATTACCACACCTGGCTAGACTTAATCAGTTGAGTTGGCTTTGACCCTACTATAGATCAGTAGCTGATAAATGCTATGGTGGGTAGGAATATGCACTGCTGTATTTGTCTGCTAAAATTATCAGTTGTGAGATTTGTGACTGTTCATTTGCCTATTGTTACAGATAATCCAGGGCCCAAAAACGCAGTCAGTGTACAAATCTTTCAAAATTAAAGCTACCATTGACCATCTACAAAGGGGAAGAGAAAACAACCAGGGGACTAAATGTCCTTTCCCTTCCCTTTTATTTATACCTAACAACTGATGCCATATGCTAGTGAGAGAAAATGGCTGTGAAAACTGTGGGCCAGGCCAAAGGGAATAAGTAGAGAATGGCAAATAGTGGGATAAGCCAATTTTGCTTAGCTTTGTTAGCTTCTGCCATAAGTTACATACAGAGCAGAACAGCATATGGAAAAGAGCATGATTTCTGAGGCTGAAGCTTTTTACTAGCTTTGTAATTTTATGTCTTTCATGTGTTGCATGAGTCTTTTCTGTCTTTATTGTTACAAGTATTATATGAAGTAATAAATGCACAGTACCTTAACAGTACCAGATGCACTGCTTCCACAGTCAGTAAACAGTGTGTTGTGTTATTGGTATTATTGTAGACTTTTCTGGAACTAGGTTTTAAAGTTCCAATTAGGATGTATGTGCTTATGCATATTATGTGCATGAAAGAGATTAGAGAAAATGTGAATTATTTAGTCATTGAAGAATTTCACTACTTGTAATTTTATTCCAAAGTACTGTTGTAAATACTGAAATTTGCATTTTCCTTCTGAAATGTCTATTAACACTTTGAGTATAGTGTTACATAGTTGACTCTGTAATCTTTTCTTTGATCAAATTCATATGGTCATTTTCAAACATTTCTTTCTTAAATACAAAAATTTCATAGTACTGAAGTAAAGAAGATAAAATTAACAACTGGTGAGGCATTTAAATAGCAGCTTATAAAGTTAGTGTTTATATTGTTAAAAATGAAATGTGAAAATAAATTAATAGTAGAATTTTTATTTTAAAATAAGTTTTTTTTCCCAGGCAAGATTTTGCTTTTTAACCTAGATTTGCCTTAACCTCTCATTCCTCCTGCCTCATTTTCCAAGGCTGAGGCTGTGTAAGTACGTGCTACCCCTAAGGCAAAAATACAGACTCTTGACATCAAGACCTTGACTGGTTTAATCCCTCAGGGTACTCAGAACATCATCAGATTATCATTATTTTCCAAATCAATCATGAGTAATATAGAAACGATTGAAGTTGATACCTCAGAATAAGCACTTAAGTATTTTTAAGAATTCTGTTTTTCATAAGTCAGTTTTAAAACCCAATAATCATATGCTATTACAGTTTTAAAATATTACTTGGAGTGTCTGTTTTTGTTTACATACCTGTGCACGAATGCTCACAAACATACATGCTCACCTTTTCTTTGTAAACATCTGGTATAAATCAGAGGGAATTAGTACATGATAGGGTCCCAGTCTTTCATTACTGATGTGGTTTGGTGTTATGCTTTTGTGGATGTCTTTTTTTCTAGTAATACTGGTCATTCTACAGTTACATAGAGGAAATTAAGTGAAAAATAATTATTAGCCAAAAGCTGGTGGATGTTTCATAACTGATTGTTCAGAATCATTTGATGTAGAATAGAGTACTTAGGCTTCTGATTTAAAAGTGGGGGATACATTTAATATAAGTAGAACTTGGGGGTTGGAGAGATGGCTCAGCCATTAAAGGCTAGGCTCACAACCAAAAATATAAGTAGAACTTGATGTATTACTAGCATATACAGCTTTTTGTGCTTCTGGCAATTTATCCTTTCATAATAGATTCAGCAATAAAAATGATTATTTAGAATTCTGGTAGGAGACAGTCTGACTTAATTAAAATTGATATTTTACATAGAATAAATACACTTTTAAAGTTACTGGGCTGTGTTTATTGATGTTAAAATTCATGATAGGGCCAACAAAATATGAGAACATTTGTATGACATTCAGTTCAGGGTTTTGTTATTTACCTTTTAAAAACTAATAGTACCTTAAAAAAAAGTGTATTAGGTATATTGTCCATTGTAAAAGCAAACGGTTATCAAACCTTTGTAGCTTTCTTCCCATCCCTCCTTAAATGGCTTTTAATTGGTGATGCAGAATATCTTGCTGTCTACCAAATTAAAAACTGTAGGTTTGTAAACTTGGCATTTAGAGAACGAAATAAGTGCCATAAAATGATTAAGTGTCTGCTTATGTACACCTGCTCTCAGGAAATAAACTTTTCTCATATGTTGGCAGACATGTATCTTTAAAATATATTGAATGAAATTACTACTTGTACTCCTTTTTTTCTTCCTTGTTTTCAACAACACATCATCATTGTGCTTTTATGTTACTACTTTTGATTCAGGTAGAGGATCATGATTCTGATTTACAGACATACTTAAAGTCAGGTATAGTTGAAGTTAAGTAATAGCAGTCTCTGAGTGCAATATTTTGTCTAAATGCAAAATTCATTGAAATACTGACTTTAGCCTTAATACCAATGAAGAAACAATTTATCTATTTTGATACCTTTAATAATTCATTTTGTAAAAACTTGAGCCTGAGACACATTAATTTTTCACATTTATCACATCATGTCAAAATAATTTTCCCAGTATAGATGAGTATTAATAAAAGAAATGAAAATAATTATCAAGTATTTTTAAAAGTAAATTCTTAAATGAGAATTGCATTGCTCAAACACCTGAATGCTATAAATGAGTTTATGGAATAACTAAATCTTATTGCATGTAGTATAAAGTTTTAGAACTCTAGAGTTAGGTCAGAAAATTTATTCTTTGCACAGTTACAAAGTTCCCTTAAAATCAGTAGTACTGTCTTATTTACATTTAGTTGTATGGTGAAGTCAAAAGAAATCTAGGAATCTTTTGACTGTCTTCATTTCTTAAACTAAAATTTATGTAGAAAATGTGTTGGTCCCTAAGGTAAGACTTGAAGTATGTATGTATGCATGCTTATTATTGCATGTTAACACAGAGAATCCCCTTAGACAGCTATTTAAATAGACTCTTTTGGGATACCTTTTGATCATAATTTGTAATTTTATGAATGATCTTATTCAGAAATTAAAAAAAATAGTTTCAAATTCCTTTATGTGATGAGTTGAACTAAAACTTGTCCTTTGTATATCATCAAGTTTTTAACTATACATGCTTTAAGCAATATTTACAGATTTCACACTTGAACAAAAATAGTCTTTTAGTGTATTTTGCGGTGCCGATACCTGCCTGCCTTTTCCTTTGCTGCGTTGGCACAGGCATTGTGCTTATTTTGTTGTAAATGGTTCCAGTATTTTATCAGTTCACTAGGTTGGAACTGATGAGAGGTAATTAGGTGGCTGTATTTACAGCTTGAGTAAGAAACTCGCCAGTGATTGAACACGAACTCATTGGGAGGGGGGCACAGGATCAATTCTCAACTTGGCAAGACAGATCCCTACATACACATCTTCCAAGTGCAAACGACGGATACCTAAAGAAACCTTAAATATCTTTTCTGCTAGATCCCCAGAAAAAACATAACCAGTTCCTGAGCAGAAGACAGGATAGCGCTCACTTGGGTAAAGGTCTGGTGGCATGTACCACTTGCTCTCTTTGTTTCTGTTAGGCGCATATCCTCTCATTAGATAACCAGTAAAATAGTTATGTCTAGGAGGCAGGTCTGGCTTTAGTAACTTGTGTATTAAATACTCAGTGTTGACAAACATGTCACTGTCTGTTTTCATAACATATGGAACATGTGAACAGTATGTTGCAACCCAGTTCATACCCATTAGTGTTTTAATGGTCAGGTTATAGTATGTATCTAAGTATTCCTGTTGAATTATATCATGATATTGTCTGCTTTCTTCTAGAATTGCGTGTTGAAGATAGCCATTTAGCTTAATACTTATGCCCAACAAAAAAAATGCGTGTGATTTGGATGCCAGATGTTAAAGTTTCATTGCCCCAAGTTTGCCGGATAGCTCTTCTTGCTTCTATTTGTCCAGGTTCTGCAGCTATTAATAGTATTAAAAATGGACTTTTCTCTTGACATTTTTCAGGTTCATTGATAATATATTTGAAGTGGTAAGAGTTTGCGTGTCCAGTACCTTTTTCATTATAAATACTTCCATTGGCACTGAGTGTGTTCTCTAGTCCTGTAACTCCTTGTGGTGATAGGTCTGTGTTATTGATGTTAGTTACTGTCTGAGGCCTCAAGGTCTGAGGAACTGTTTCTTTCCAAATGTTCCGAAAGGAGCTGTGATTTGTCTCACTTTTTGTAGAACGAAATCCTCGGAAAGTATATGTCACAGGGTTTTCTTTGAATCCAGGTCTACCTGGTAGCCAGTCATGATGATTGAAAAACAAAAACATAGCAAAAAGAAACACTAGAGAAAGTACACCCATAAGGTGGGTCCGGAACAGAGACCTTTTAGCATTACAGGTCATTTTTGTGAGGCAACAGTGTCTTCTCCTCCACTGAAGCATGTTGTAAATATCCAGTAATATAAAGGATGGATGTGGCCAAAAATACTATGGTATTTTTCCTGGGTCAGTACTGTTCTTTGGTCATCATTTTCTGATTCAGTTACGTGTCCCTCGAAGTCATTCTATAAAAATGAAGCATAATGGTTTACAAAATGCAAAATTTTACAAACTGCCTTAAAAGGGTTATGGGTGCTAATAAAAGGACTTTGAAAGATGAGAACAATAGGATAAACTAGAAGGAAAGCATATAATCCGTTTCCTTTTGGCAACATAAAATCACTGACTACGAACACTTGAAAGATAAGTGATAGATTAATTTTATTTTATTCACTTAATCTCAATAGTTCTGGTCATCTGTTCCTTTGACCTAAGGTAAAGATCTTAAAAGTTGTGTCATGTAGAAAGGAAACATGATTTTAGATTTCTGAACAAAGGCTCTGTAAGAAGGCCTTCAGAACAGATGGACAATTTATTGACATTAATTAAAATTGATTTGACATACTACAGCGGTATGGTGCACAGCCAGTAGCCTTTTTTGAAAAATGGTCATGTATCGGTTGTGGGACAGACAGTGCAGATTTGATGGTGGCAGAGTTCAGTTAGTCACAGCCCACCGCTTAGCATGTTCCCACTGACCCCACTGTGTCGAGAAATCAGTGAGAAGATCCACCTGTCAACATTAGCTTTCAGGGGCCGATAATTTCAGTGTGAGAGTTTAGACAGTAATGATTAACGTTTTGAAGTACTTTGCTCATTTGAATCGTCCACCTCAGATAGGATGTATCCAGGAGATGAGTCATATTTATCAATGATTTTGGCAAAGGCCATGCATTTTGCAGTTTTTCTGGACTTCTTGAAAAATATAGGCAATACTCTACTATTTTAAATTACTTTAAACCCTGTTGTCCACAGAATATATTTTAAGATATTCTTGAATTATGGTATTTCATAATCTGCAACAAGCAGAAATGAGTTAAACTTTTAGTATTTGTAGTAGTAGCGTAACACTTACATAGTCCTAGATGTTTCAAAAATTACAAGCTGGTCAAAAGAAATTAATGACGCTGCTTAGCGAAAACTGGCTGTTTGCAAGAGGCTTTTCGGCACAGCACAGACTTATTTGTACTCGTTAACTTTTTTCTTCTTTTCTATTCTTAGATGTTTCTAGATGAAGAAAAGTGGGGTTCTAGGAGTAGTTTAAATTCCAATAAAAGGTATTTTGAGAAATAAAAACAAATATCTAATTTTTTTCCCCAATCTTTTCTTAAATCAAGCCAAAAGTAGAAGTCACTTAATCATTAATTCTGAGACTGACAGTATTAAATTTTTTCTGCTCAAGAAGTGATTTTTTTTCAATTATTTGCTGAAATAATTTCTTGAAACAGAGGAAATAAAATTTTAACATAGCTACTTATTTCAAATTATATTTGTAAATAAATGCTTATTTACCTTATGATAATGATCTATTTATGATTGATGGCAGATTGATTTAACATTAACCCAAATGCTTTCTAACAGATAATAAAATGTACATGTAAGCCCTCAAAAATTGAGTAATTGTAGCATAAAATTTACACACATACCTTTCAATTACTGCTTGAAATTGTTAGGTGGTTATGAATGAAGTACTATTCTAGTAGCAGCCACTAGGAGGAGCAAGTAGATGGGAATTTGAACAAGTTTCTAATGTGTAATAGGCACTAAGGTTTGATCTTGTTTCTGAAATTGTATGGTGCTTTCAGTGATTAGGATATTTTTGAAACCTAAAAAAATAATTGAATCGTGTGTGTGTGTGTGTGTGTACGGTGAGTTTTAAAAAAGAACTCATTTTCAACTAGTTTTATTTAACATGAATTAAAAAAAATTAACAGTACTATATAAAGACCAAAGCTATTCTCATTCTGTGAACCATGGTTTCTACATGACAGCTGAAAATTACAGAGCTTCATGGCTTTATTTAGAAACTATTTTTTCTTGCCTGTACTTATAAATAATTCCCATTCTGTTGAAAGTATACAACTATTTTAAAGAGTTTATTGGAAAATTACATTATGTGGTAGATACTAATTGCCTCATAGTGAGGCTAGTGAGTATTAAAAGGTTATTTATATATTTTATAAAGAAGTTTCTTTGGAAAGTTCAAAGTACTATCTGTTTCAATTTTTATAAGTACGAACATATCAAGCCTTCTATTAATATAACAATGCTTAGAATATGGCTGAGATCCAGTCACTCAGGTACTTTAAAAGTGCAAAGTTATCATCCAAAAGAATTAAATTTAAGGTCAGATATTTAAATGAATGAATAAAAGAAGTTAAGGGAATGAAGTATCGCAGTAAATTACATTGTTTTCAAGAAAACAGTGGCCCTGAAGTGATATTCCAAAGTGTTTTTAATGTTACAGAAAGCAGCTAATTATTTAAACTAATTAATAATTAATTATTAAGATGGAGGTACATCTTAATTTAAATTTAGTGAGAAATATGTTTGTAAGTATTAATCAATCCCTGTACGAATTTACCTATTTGATATCCTCCCACTGATAAATGAAACTCATGCATCTAACCTTAAATTCTTTGCTAAAGTTTCTCAGGTTGGATATCTGTCTGTCTGTATGTATGCTTTAAAAAGAAAGTAAAGTTGCTGTGACTATTCCTCCTTTTTTAGATGATAAAATTATTCTCAGGTAATGCCTGTTTTATTTTAGTTCTTGAAAATAAGAACAAGATCAAGAGTTAATTATTTGTCATGGCTTTTTATAGTTTTTTAAAAATAGATCTTTTGTGTTTTGATTATAATGCTTTCTGTGTTTTTATATTTTATAGATTGAAATTTGTAAGGATGTTACTATTATACATCCTCCCCATAGAGCTCCTATCTTATCACTTTCAAAAGTTGATATAAATCTATTAGTTTTTTTAAATAGTCCCAGATTTAAATGATGCTTTGATAATGTATACTTTTGTTTTGAAATATTTAGCTTATGAAGCTACTTAATTTCTAATAAAGAAACCAAGAGATGCTGGATTTTAAAACCATGTTTTTTTTTTTATTTAATAGTTTCTGATTTTAATCTTTATTGGAATATAGATACTTTGTTATGATTGAGAATGATGCTGATATACAACAAAATCTAGTACATTCATTCAGTCTTAATTTTATGATACAGTGCTTCCATAGATTGAAAATATTTTGCTTTTTGTGATTGTTAATAGGCTAGTAAGTTTTATTAAAGTGAGAGGAAAAATCAAAATACTTAATAGGTTTATAAAATTTTAGGAATATCTTTTCAGTCCTTGAGCCGTGAGTTGCTGTTCTGCCATTGATTGTCCCCAAGATAGTTTATCTCTGTCCTGTAGAAACATGTAGAGGCAGTACGTAGGTCACTATTACATGTAAATAAAACCTAAAACCCATTATTGATATTATGTTGATCTTGTATTAGTATTAATGGTCATTTTCATATCAAATTATTTTGTTAGATTTTTAATTTCACTTTTAAAATTATCTCCAGTAATAGCCTTACAGTTGATAATTTAGAATCAGTCTGTTACTTAAAATCCCTGTTTCACTAATGTATTCAGAGCAACTACTGATATCTCTTTGTTTAAAGTTGTATTCGTTGATACTGTGACTGGCTGCTGTGGTGGTATTATGCTTTGCATAAACTCACTACCGATTTGATCTGATGCTTATGTTTCAACTTGTGCTATCTTCTTGTAACTCAATAATACTTAAAATATGCTGATATACTCTTGAATTGTGTTTGTTATCTCTTTGTGAGAAGATAGTTATTAGAAAATATTACTATGAACTGTTAAGATTTTGTTTTGAAAGGATTTTTCAAAAAGATCTCATGATATTAAGGTCATATTTGATGCTATTTAATATAATTTTATTGCACTGTTTCTTGATAGCCATTTTAAAGAATGTGCTTCAATTTATTAGATAAGGAATCAATTTGACCTAATTTGTTAGAGAATTGCTGGTTTTTTTTTTTTTTTAAGGGCTAGAGATATCATTTTTTTCTTCTTAGTTTAATTTCTCAGAGAATCTTTTCAGTACATCTGTTTATTACTTGATTTTTCTCATAATGCTTAGAATCCTGCAGAATTACTTCAGCTACATATTTAGTTAAATAAAGCAATGATAGCTTGTCTATCAGAAAAGACAATTTAAAATCATGCATTTAGAAGAAACCCTTTCATAGTTCCAGGGGCAGTGAACTGTATGAACTTGTTTATTTAGCATATTACTGCCTTAGGGCTATAAAATCCTAACACATTTAATGAACATCAGACACAGGACAGCGACATACCTTTCTTTCTTGGTCAGGCCATTTAGGTGGAGAGGATTATGCCCACTGAAAATACTTTTGGCACGCCATCCCTTCAGCAAAAACGATGCTGTCGAACATGCGCACATCCCCCATCAGCCTGTCTCTTGCGGTTGCTTTTCACAGTATCCAAAGTGTCCATCTGTTGGGGTGTATTCAAGTTACCCTTCTTGTTCATATGTGTCCCAGTCTTCAGAGGTTTTCCCTTTCTTTCATTTTCTCTCTCTCTCATTAAACAAAAGAGCTGTAGTTGTCTGTTCAGTTTGGTGCACTGTTGACTCTTTCCGACAGTTGATGCATTGAAGCTCTTCACATCTGCTGTATTCACGGCTGGACAATGCACTGCTGTATTCTCTCAGTATCCATATTTCTAGTAATCGCGCTGAGCTGCAATGTGAAGCAGCAGAGCTGGGGTTTAGTGTTTCAGTTACACTGGAAAAAAATAGGCTTTGCCTCTCTCATTCGTTGTTGCCTGGCAGCTGCAGGAAGGATTTTTTTGAGCAGTTTTACTGGGTTTTGGTCTGTAATGTGAAATCCACGGGTCTTCAGTGCTGCACAGACCGGCAGCAGTTTAAATGTGGGCTTGACAGATGCTCTCTCTGACAGAGCAGAATTTAACGTCACTGCTTGGCTGAGTCCCACGTGATTGTTTGCATTCATTTTGACTAAAAACCTAGGATAGGGAAAAGCTTAGAAATTTTGCTGCTATGTGGTACATTATATTATTCAGAACAAGTACAAGTAAGACTGTGAAACGAAGATTGTTTTTTAATCTTTATTTGAACTTATGCATAGGCTTTCTAAATATTTTCTATTTTGATGGTGGCTTTCATGTTTCTTACAAGCTTTTGCAGAGCAGAAGTAACAAAAGCTTTTACATGTAAGTTGGTATAAATTAACTCTTTCAGTACATTCCTGCTCTTAAAGTTTTTTTGTCTGAATTGGTCTGGTTTTCTAATGCAGTTAGAACTCATTCATTATCCATTATCTATGACTTAGACTTCCTCACCCTATTTTCTTCAGCTCATCTAAATCTGTTGCCTGGGATTACTTTAATGATGATGTGATAACAGCCTCCTTTTTTTTTTTTTTTTTTTTTTGCTTTGCAGGTTTTTGTATTCTTGAAACTAGTAAATTTAATTTTAAATCACTTTTTTGTTATCAATATTAAATTGTTTCATTTAATATTACATGTCATAGAATTAAAAATGACATAGTACATAACATATGTATAGATTTTTTTGATGATTGGTATGTTCTATATGATTGATTACATTTTGACTGAAAACCTAAGGTTAGAGAAAAGCTTAGAACTTTTGCTTCTTATATAATAATGTGTATATTTATATATATTCCACTTGTGTGTGTAAAACAAGTATAGTGATGAGCTAGAATCCACTGCTTTTAATAATGTTTAATACTCTAAAAAATGATTTGGGAAAGTGCTACTGAACAAATTTTATTAACATTAGAGATTGTGAGCAGTTTCTGGTATATTTATGTCTGGGCGGTTGGGCATCTTTTTTTCTGCAAGCGCACGGGGGCATGTATTTTTGTTATTGGTTTTTAATGACTATAATTAACATTTTCTTTGATATTCTGGAGACATTAATTACTAGAAATATAGTTTTAGAGCTTATGCTATATAGTTTAGGGTCCAAACTCCATTTCATCTATTTCTCACGCAGAATCATACACTATTTTGGATGAATAAAAATTACATTCCTCTAATAGTCTTAAATTATTTGTTTTCATGTTTTACTTACAGTGTGCTTTGTTCGTTTAGTTGTATCCCGTGGCTTCCTTAGTTTGTGTCTTATATTCCCTACAAATGTTAGAACAGTAAAAAAGAAGAGAGATAGAAAATTAAAGGAGAAACTTAAAGCTTAGAACTTTGACTTTCCTTAGTTACATTGTAAGAAGAGGACCAAAACCCGTGTTCTTTAGCATTTGGTTCTTAAAACTCCATACTATATAGTCTTCACTGCCTTTTTTCTTTCTTTTTTTCCTTGCCTTGGTAGTTAGACAAACTGCAATAGGTAAGGGAATAATGTTTATTGGCTCTGCTTATTAAATTATTCCTCCAAAGTAGAAATGGACTTTTTCATATGTGAGTCCTAATAGCGGGGCTTAGCTGAGGTTAGGTGACTGTACAATTATTGTTTATTACAAATTAGATTGAGTGATAAGTGCCTGAGCTGGTATTTAAATGACTTGCCCTTATGATAGTTTTATTTATTTTAAAGACAAGGAATTGGTACCTGTAGTTGTGCAATAATTAACCTAGACATCAGCTAATTACTGGGTGGAAAGAGGATTAGCTCAGAATTTGAAACAGGATTACTTAAAATTTTAAAATCTGAATTCCTATAATCTATTCTTAAACATTATACTACATGGTTACTGGAGAAATTATGAAAGTGTTCCTCCAAATATTGACATAATACTTAGGAATCATTAATGGAATATCGAATATATATTCATATTTTTCATTAAATGTTTATTAACAAACTACTATATGCTAACATGTACATTAAGGCACAGCTTATTAATTGTTGGGATCATGAGGATGACTAAATAAATTCCCCATCCTTTTTCTAGGGAAAGACAAAATAACTATTTTGCCAGTTATTGTTAATATATTTTAAATCCATCGTTGGGTGATACTAAGAGCAAGACAGTGCTATATAATTTCTCTGCTTCTGATCTGCATCCCCAGCAATGTGTTTTTTATTATTTATTTATTTTGGATTTTTCTGAGGCAGAGTTTCTTAGTGTTACAGCCCAGGCTGTCCTGGAACTTGGTCTGTAGACCAGGCTGGCCTTGAACTCAGAGATCCACCTGCTTCTGCCTCCCAAGTGGTGGGATTAAAGATGTGTGCTACCATGCATGGTGTGTTTTTCATTTTTAATTTACAGTAATTATACATATTTGTGAAGTACAGTGAGACATTTTATACATGTATAGTGATCATTCCAAAACAAGTGGCATTATATATATCAACCTCCGAGATTGCCATTTTTGATATTGAACTGAATTTATTATGGATCTCAATTGCTGAGGGCTTTGTGGATAACTCATTAATAATTCCTTCTATGTTGAGTTGAAGCCTGAATAACCTACCAGTGAAATTTTTTCTATTGTTTTCTATAGAGCAAGTGTTTATATGACAAGTAGAACCCTAAGATTGGTAACCAAATGTTCCTGTGTATCAGGAATAGTACACATGAAGCAAGAATTTAATTCAAACTATAATAAATATCTGCAGTTTTGTTTGTTTAAGTTGATTAGCAGCTTAAAAGTATAGAAAAACAGTATCTATGAGATAAGATTTCCTTTAGTGATGTTTTCTAGCAACTTCAGGTTTCCAGGCAGAGAAATGACAAAAATCCGTGATAAGGCAACCTTGTACAAATTCTTCCTTTGGTCTAGTTTTTTTTTTTTTTAATATGAATTTTGTGGTTAAACTAACTCAGTAAATGTGGCAGGTTTCTTTGTCAAACTCAGCAAACTGACAGTTGCTTTGCTAGGTTTTAAAGTGGATGTAAGTATTGCTGTTTTTATTTTTATAACATGGGCCTTAAGGGGGGGTATCCATTACTTTGGGCACTGGGGCCCAAGCTATCCAGCTGTTTTTTATTTTTTTAAAGAATTTTCCTAGATTTGTCTATAACAAACCCTTAAGGAACTGAAATTTAAGAGAGGGGTTTGTAATGCTTCCTAATTCCTCATTTCTACCAAACACCCAAAAATTATTCCTTTATTCATGTTACTAGTTCTGAGTGGTTGACATTCATAAACTATCCATAACTTCAGGAATTATCTGTTTATTGTTAGGTGTAAGTCTAATCATGTATCTTTGATTTTAAAAAAGACTAAAAAGAAGTGGGGGTAGAGCACTTCAAACAGAGCCATTGTTGAATAACACAAGTAGGGAGGCATCAGTCCAGTCTTGCATACCTTGGTCTCCTTTTTGTTCGTGCTTTAGTGTGGTTCCTATGCTTGATACTTATTTCAGCTCATGCCAAGAACAAAGTACTTTTTCATTTTAGTGCTATATTTTTGAAACAGATATAATTTTCACCATTTTTTTTTTCAAAAATTACTATTTGACATAGATATCTTGGGACCAGGCTTAATTTTATTGATGTTCCTTAGTGTGCAATAAAAATATTTACTTGGAGTTTATACCTGTTGTCTTAAAAAAAAAAAACCAAACAGGCCTTTTCATTTCATTCTTCTGGTTACTTCATGTTAGTAAATACCTTTATTTCTTAAAAATTGCTTATTAAAATAAATTTTTTTCTGACGTCCTTTAGTTGTATTTGAACTGTTTTATTGTTTTTTGAACTTAGAAAGCATGTATTAGCCTAATTGTAAATTAACAATCTCAGAGTGACCGCAAGTGTCAGTTTTTGCCTGCCTTACTTTTTCTCCTTCAGTTTTCATTAAGTTGGACAGCAGATACTCATGTGAGGAGTTCTTCTTGACCTGAAAGCAAAGTTAAATATACATGTCTCTTTCAGAACTAATTATCAACACCTTTATTTTAATTCATCTAATTAATAAACTATAATTATGATTCATAAGCTATTAACCAACCTAAAAGCACATAATCATTTAAAATTGTCAGTGATTTGGCAGATATACCATTATGTTTGCATGTTGTTTGTTATCTCAGTGAGTTAACAGTTTTAGTTAGGTATACTTTTTTTTTCAGTTAAAATTATGGTTGTTGGGCTATGGAGGTGGTTCAGTGAGTAAGGTACTTGCTGTTCAATCATGATGTGATCTGGTTCATATTCTGAGGAAAATCTTTTTTCTTAAAGGTAGTGTCAAATGTCATCTGCATTTTATACTTGAAACCAACATTATTTGAAATTTATATCACTTATATTAATTATGACTTGTGATTTGATATTAGTATAAAATGTGTATCTTACAAGAACGGGATTGGATGACATCTCAGTTACTTGGTAATTTGAGGAAAGGAGTCTATTGTGTGGAAAATGACAGTAGTTAATAAATTTGGTGTGCTTGTTTTTGAGAACCAGATGTTTTTTGTAGCTCCAGCTGTCCTGGAACTTCCTGTGTAGAGCAAGCTGGTCTCAAACTCACAGAGATCTGCCTGATTCCGCCTCTCCAGTGCTGGTATTAAAGGTGTGCACCACTATGCTTGGTTTATTAATAGTATTTTATGGATCAGTTTGCATCTAGAGGTAAGCATGTCTGTAGGCAGATTCAGAAAGCAGCTATGAATGCATGTGAGGTCTGATTAATTCCTGATTCCATTTAATGTGCTAAGCCAGTACTGTTACATTTGGATGTTTTTCACTCATAATTTTATCTGTAATTGCTTTTAACAATAGACCTGGCTGGGTGTGGTAGTGCATGCCTTTGATCCCAGCACTTAGGAGGCAGGGGCAGGCAGATCTCTGTGAGTTCAAAGCTAGTCTGGTTTACAGAGTGAATCTAGGACAGCCAGAGATACACAGAGAAACCCTGTCTTCAAAAAACAAAACAAACTCCCCCCAAACCAAAAACCAAACCAAAACAACAACAACAACAAAAAACCCAATAGACCTGAAGTGTTTTCAGACTAGTGAGTAGTTTTATGAGCACATAATGTGATTTCCTGGGAATAGTACCCAATCGTAAACATGAAACTTACTCATTTTTCATACACGCTTTATATGCATATGGTAGGCATAGTTTCATATTTTTTTTCGTATGCCTAACTCATGACATGATATCAACCTGAAGGTTTTCTAAAGATTTGGGTTTTCAGCTAGAGATACTTAGCTGCTAGCTAAGTGTGTGTGTGTGTGTGTGTGTGTGTGTGTGTGTGTGTGTGTGTGTG
>CAJQZJ010004752.1:8358015-8463195 GCA_907164525.1 Lophiomys imhausi
CTCCCTCTCTCTCTCTCCCTCCCTCTCTCTCTCCCTCCCTCTCTCTCCCTCTCTCTCTCTCTCTCTCTCTCTCTCTTTCTTTCTTTCTTTCTTTCTTTCTTTCTTTCTTTCTTTCTTTCTTTCTTTCTTTTCAGGGTTTCTTTGTGTTTCCTGACTGACCTGGAACTAGCTCTGTAGACCAGACTGGCCTCGAACTCACAGAGATCTGCCTGACTCTGCCTTCCTGAGTGTGGGAATTAAAGACATATGCCACCATGTCAAGCTAGGTATCTTTTTTCTTTCTTAAGTATCTCAGCTTCTTCTGCCCTGCAGATTTTTAGACTTGTGCCTTGTTCATGTCCTAGAGTTTCTTGAAGTTGTGGTCATACTTGGCTATTTTTCTATATAACTTATTTAAATGTAGTATTTCCCAAACTGTTGTTTCATTGCTGATACTATGTTCTGCTTAATCTAGTCTATTGATGTTACTTTCTATTATGTCCTTTTGATTCATTTGAAGTTTTCTTTTCTAACATTTCTTTTTTTTGTGTTTTCTCTCCCAGAATACCAATTTCCTTGCTGATTTCCTCATCTAAGTTGCTTACTTTATTCTTCAAGTTCTGGGTTGATTTCCTTACTCTTGGATTGATTTCCTTACTTGATTCATCTGCTTGCTTATATTCTCTTTACAGTCATTGATCATTTTTAGAAGTAAACTTTCACATTACTTACTGAGCATTTTACACCTTCCAGAGTCTTTGAATTAAGTAATTGAAGGGTTGTATTACCTTGGTATTTCATAATTCTTGTTTATGTGTTTCAGTTTGCATAGACATTGTGATGAATGTCTGTTCTTATTTTACTAGGGAGTCTTAGTGAGCTTTCAGTCCCTAGAACCACTCAGGAAAAAAACACCACTGCAACAGCAAGAATAGTGACCGTACAAGTCAGAAATGCATGTTTTAAGTATGTGTATGTCAGAGGACAACCTTGGGTGTCAGTCCTTACCTCCTGTTTTATTACAGGCCGAGTCTCTTGTTCACTGCTGCCTACACTAGGGTAGCCAGCTTAGGAGTTTCTGGAAGTTCTTTCATTCTTACCAAAAGAACACTGGGATTACCCATGGAAACTGCTGCACTGTCTTTACTTGTAATCTAAGGATTCAGACACTACCAGTCCTCATTGTTTGAGCAGCAAACTCTTTACTGAACCATGTCCTCATTGTCTAGAAATAATTAATAAGTAAATAAAAGTTGACCAGTGTTGACTTCTGCCATCAGTGACCATGGGGAGAGAGGGGAAATAATACAGAGTAAGTTATGAAGTTAAAATTAGAAATAGTAATATTATAAAAGTGACATTAAAAGAGGAGGACAAGGAAGAGCTTGGGTTAAATGAAAGGAACAAGAAGATAGGGAAATGTTGGGAAGAGAGAGAAAAAGAGAGGTTTAAAAAACTGACCCCAAGCTGGGTGGTGGTGCATGCCTTTAATCCCAGCACTCGGGAGGCAGTGTCAGGTGGGTCTCTGAGTTCAAGACCAGCCTGATCTTCACAGCGAGTCCAGGATAGCCAGGGCTATTACACAGAGAAACCCTGTCTGGAAAACCCAGAAAAACAAACAAACAAACAAAAACTGACCCTAATAAAGAAAACAAAAATCCATGAGCACAGTTAACACAAGATGAGAAATAAAAACCTTTAGGCTGATTTAGATTTACATATTAATAGAATACACAAAATCTTAAAAAAAAAAAAGAACACAGGACAAATAAAAGTCTCAACCATGAAGTGCCTCATTGGAGTGCTTTCTCAGTTTTCCAGTGGAGGATATTGCCAGGTAGAAGAGATTGTTAGAAGTTGGAGACTCTCAGTCCTGCTTAAACTTAACTATGCTGTGCTCAGATGCTGGAAAGTTTCTTAACAGTGCTGCAATCACTCAGGTACTTTTCTTCTTTGAATATCAGGAACACAGCTGAACACCTTTGACTTTGCATTATGTAGGCCAAACAGGTTTTCACTTGCTGCAGAATTCTCTGAAATTTGTATACCTTGGTGTGCTTAACATTTAAAGCAGAGGATTCTCCTCAGTTTGCTGTTGTGTAGGAGAGGCAAATCTATTACTGGAGGCTTTTCTCAGGGCTTTCTAATTTTGAAATATCCTTCTAGAGCAGTGAGGCTGTGGGGAGTGTCCTGTGAACCTACTCTTCCCTCTTCTTCCTCCTCTCTTCCCCCTCCCCTCCCCTCTCTTCTTTTTCTTTTTATGTTAATTTATTACTTCAAGTTACATCTCCCTCACAGCCCCCTCCCTCCACCCTTCTCACTCCTATCCTACCCTCTACCCCCTCTCCCATTTATCCTATTCCTCCAGTGGGGGTGCCCCTACATATCAGCCCCCATCAGTTCATCAGTCATATGAGGGCTAAGAGCTTCCTCTTTCACTGGGGGCCTACATGGTAGCTCCACTAGGGCAAAGTGTCCCTCCCTCTTTTTTATTTTTTATTTTTTTATTCTTCTCTCATATAGTACATCCCACTGAAGTTTTCCCTCCCTCTCCTCTCCAGAGTCTTTCTCCCCACCTAGCCTCTCCCCTAAATCTACCCACCACATTCCCTCAGAAGAGAGCAGACCTCTCAGGGGCATCAGACAAACACTGCATAACAGTTACAATCAGACCAGGCACATATGATCACATCAAGACTGAACAAGGCATCAGGGAGAGCAGAGAGAGTTCATTCAGCAACCGATGGGAGCAGATGCAGAGTCCCACAGCCAAACATTAGGCCTCCGGAGCTCTTCAGGGAACCAGAGGGTCAGGGACACCACCAGAACATGGGCCACTGAATCAACTGACCAGGACTCATAGGGGCTCCCAGAGACCAGGGAGCCTGTAAGGGGGTCTGATTTAGGTCCTCTTCATTGTATATGTTACGGCTGAGTAGCTTGGTGTTCTTGTGGGAATCCTAACAGTGGGAGTGGGGGCTGTTTCTGACTCTTGTTTACTTGTGGACCCCCCTTTTCTCCTGATGAATCTATGTTTTTAGAGCTTTATTCCTAAGAATGTTGCTACCCTGAGCTGCCTCCTGACTTCTCGGTCTTTATTGTTATCTTTCTTTTTGCTAGAGAAATTCAGGCAGCTGTTCACCACTTTGCCATCTGAGCCTCCTGCTACCCTATGTTCTCAGTGTTGGTGTGTAGCTTTGTCAGGGACTGTAATTGGCTATGCCCAGGGTCTTCAATTTGTGATTGTTACCCAAGAGGAACATTTTCTCAGATATTTCCCTTTTCAAGGTGGCAACTAGTCATAGCTCTCTGAAGTATGGTGAGTGTCAGAATAAATTTCATTTGCAGTGGTGACCAGGTACCACTTTCACAGCAAGCCTGTTAATTGCATTTAAGGCTTGTAAGAACCACCTAGTGGTTTATTCTAGGTGTAGAACTGACTTGGTTTCTTTAAACAGAGACACCTGACTTAGTGTGTAGAAGAATCTTTTCCTCTCAGCCCAAACCTAGTGGACTGATCTCTCATTTTTTGCTGATTGAACTGAGGTTGGTTGATTTGGGAGGGGCGGCTCCCCTCGTCCAAGGAGAGGCAGGAGAGGGAGGAGGGAGTGGAAGAGTGGGACCTGGTGAGGAGGAGGTAGGAGGCTGTGATTGGGATGTAGCTTGAATAAAAAAACAAATTAATAAAGGAAAAATATCTGTAAAATATGCCATTTTATCCATTCCTAAGTTCACAATTCAGTGGCACCAACTCTACATTTAAAATGTACAGCTGTTTCTAATACTCAACTCTTGAATCTTTTGTCATTTCAGAACCCCCTATATAGTTATTAACTAATAGTCTCCCCATTCCTTCTTGCACTCAGACCGTAGTAATGACTCATCTGCTTTCTGACTCCAAATTTGACTATTCTGGGTACCACAGACTCTTACTCATATATGTGAAATCATAAAGTATTTGTCTTTCTGTGTCTTGATTAGTTCATTTAGCGTTATATTTTCAGTTTTCATCAGCATTATACTGTGTTCAAGAGTTTTATTTTCTTTTACAAATTGAGTAACTTTTTATTGTATGTGTGTCCCACATTTTGTTTATACATTCATCTTTGGTGTTGCTATTTTTTTCAGTCTGGTTACTGTATGAATGCTGTTGCTATAAACATAAGTGCACAGGAATCTATTCAAGTCCCAGTCTTCAATTCTTTTGGGTAAATACCCATAAATAAAGTTGCTGGGTTATATGAGTATTCTGTCTTTAATGTCTTCAACAACTATCATAGTTTTACATTCATGCCAACCTTACATTAATAGTTCCTAATTTTATTTGTCTTGTGCTTATCTTTTTAAGGTTTATTTATTTGTTTATCTGTGTGAAGGTGCATATAAGGGTTATGTAATATGAGTACAGGTGTCCATAGAAGCCAGAAGGATGAGGTCTCCCTGGAGCTAGAATTACAGGCATTGTGAGCAGATCCTCTGCAAAGGCCGTATATGTTCTTCTATACTTAATATTTTTTATGTGGTTTTTTTCTTTTAGTGTTTCACAATAACCATCCTAATGAGATTGACATGGTATCTCATTTCTCAAAAGACTAGGGATATTTTTGCATATTTTCATGTGCTTATTGGTTATTTGTATATATCCTCCAGAGAATTTTCTGTTGAAGTCCTACACCTTTTTTGAATTGAGGTTTTTTTTTTTGTTGTTGTTTTGTTTTGTTTTTGTTTTTTGTCATTGCTTGTGCTAAGATGAAAGAATTCTCCGTATGGTCTGGACACTAATTTTTAATCAGATAAATTGGAATAACTTTCTCTTACTCTGTGAGCTACCCATGTGTTAGTGTTGTCATTAGTGTTGTTAGGTACACAGTTCATTTTGAAGAAATCTATTTTATCATTTAAACATTGTTATTGTCTCTTTTTTGTTTCATATCCACAAATCAATGGCAAATTCAATATTATGAAACTTTTGTTTTACCATGTACCCTTAATTTTTTCAGATATAGTCCTGTGATCTTGTTTATACATTGTAGGAGGTAGTGGTGGGTATTTATTTTTTTTACATATTGATAGCAGTTTTTCCAGCACCATTTTTTTTTGAAGACTATCCTTTCTCAAATGATTTTGACACTCTTATCAAATGGGAGAATTTGTTCTATCTATCTTTAATATCTACTTTTATCTCAGTAGTAATGGATTGTTTTAATTACTATAGTCTTGTGGTGCGTATTGAGATTTGGAGGTTTGAGTTTTTATATCGTGTATATTTTCCAGAATTAATTATTTGAAGTTTCTTATGGTTTCCTGTGAATTTTAGGATAGGTTTTCTATTTCTGTGAAATCATTGGGAATTTGATAGCAATTACATTGAATATGTAAGTGATCTCAGGTAGTAGTATGGAAATCCTAACATAGTAGTTATGTTAGTTCAGAAACAGAAGTGTATTTTTACTTAAGTCCTTTCAGGAATATGTTTTAAATTTTACTGACCCAATTTACTTGACTAAAATTCATTCCTAAACATTATTATTTTAATATTATTATTACTAGAATTGTTTTCTTCACTTATTTTTCAGGATTTTTACTATTTACATTGGAACACAGCACTTATATGTGTGTGCTGATTTTTGTCACCTACAGCACTGTGGAATGTGTTCATAATAACATTTTCATGTGTGCAATTGCTGCCTTTTACTTCGTTTGTAGTGGAAGTAGGAGTTTAATTGCTGTTGGATATGAACTTGCTTACTCTTGTGCTCGTGTTCTCTGTGTGCATGTGTGAATACATGTAACTGTGTATTCATGTGTGTTCATGTGTGTACGGAGGCTAGAGGCCCAGGATAGGTGTCTTCTTTAGTCATTGTACCTTGTGTTTGTGAGATTGATGTGGGTTCTGAGAACTGAACTTGTGTCTTCTGTAAGAGTGGATATGTTCTTAACCATTGAACCATGTCTATAGTCCCCAAGTTAACAGAATGTTTAAAGCATTAGTTGCTACCATTTGTATAATTAAAAGGTAGAATATAAACTTGAGTCTTCATATATAGTCTTTTCTTTATTAAGAGTTTTCAATATTTCAGGTACATGTATTAAATTATTAAAACTAATTTTAGTAACTATTGTACTTTCAGAATATTTCTGGCTAGCCAGTGAGCTCCAGGCGTGTTCCTGTCTTCTCCTTCCCAGTTACTGTCATGGCAGATGTGTGTTACCACACCTGCCAGATTCTTTGCCTACTTGTTTAAGCAGCAGATGCTGTTTCTCAGCACCAGAAGATCTTAGATTATCTCATTCACTAAAATAAAACAAAGAGTTTCTTGTAAACAGTATACCTTGTTTTGTCTTCTTTTTTTTTCTTGGAAATTCAACTTTGTCACTGTATTCTCCTTCCATATACATTGAGTTATTTAAACTTTCCAAAAATATTTCACGTCCAAATGCAACTGTAATGGTTCATTTTTCACCCCCTACCAAGAGCAAGCAGATTTCTTCTCCAGTTAGTACAGCTTGTCAACTCCTTTGGTTGTTTTCTGCTGATAACTTTCTATTATAACTGGGTTTCCAACAGTTCAGATATCTTTTAAAAACAACAGTATTGCCAATGTATTTAGCATTACTGCCAAATTACTGTTCTTTTAATTCATGCCTGACACACAGCTATATACTTTTGAAAATATCACTTTTCCTCTGTCTTCATAGTAGAGAGTTGTAGAATTGTGTTATGTTGTTTCATAGATCTCTTCTGTAATGACTTATCTAAGCTTTATTTCTGAGCAGCAGAGATACAAGTATAATGTGCTTTCTAAACTGGGCATTGGATAGGGATCCCTGGAAATGGCTATAAACTTAGGACACAAAAGGGTGTTCTATTTTTTTTTTTTTTGGTCTTGGTCACAAAGTACTGTTGTGTTACACTGTGTCACTATGCATGGACTCAAATTAAGTAAAACTACTGTAGAGTTTTATACAACTCAAAATTTGTAGAAACCAAAGAAGATAACATAAATTTTTCATTTGGAACTCACGGAAATTTGATTCAACAAAATTGAGGCTAAAATATGTGTGTATAGTGTAGAGAGTGATAAGATGAGGTATTTTAAATGGTTCATGCTATGAAGAATTGTTAGAGGAAAAGCAGAACTTGAATGACAGTAGACAAGGTAATAGGTGTTAATTAAGGGAATTGTATTCTTTTATATATGTTTATTTATACTAATTCTATCTTTTCTGCCCATAAATTATTTTTTTTAACTTTTAAATTTTTTTTTATTTAATATAATTTTATTTGATGTGCCTTGGTGTGAGGGTGTTATATCCCTTGGAACTGGAGTTAGACAGCTGTGAACTGTCATGTCATCCTGGGAATTGAACCCAGGTCCTTTGGAAGAGCAGACAGTGCTCTTAACTGCTGAGCCATCTCTCCAGCCCCTCTGCCCATAAATTATTGAAGGATATAATACCAGTGATTCTAGGCTTACCTTGTAGGTCAGCCTTACAGAATTCTTACAAGCTAGCTCTTATTTATAAGAAATAAACTCAGCAAAGGACTTTTGATTGACCTAGCTTAGAATGTGTGCTTTTTCTTGTGACCAGGGAGTGATTGCTTTAAGCAAGGATTGCTTATTGTACAAACAGAAAACATTATTAATATTTAAAAGGATCAAGGTTTGAGCTTATTAAAAGGTAGACAAAAATTCCTATAGATTATTATTTTTTTAATGTTACTTCAAGTTACATCTCCATCACAGTCCGCACCATTCATCACTCCTGGCCCCACCCTCCCATCATCTCCCCCTTCTCCCAGAACTCATAATTCTTTTTTGTTTGAATAATTAGAGCACAATTATGAAAACTGTAAGTTATAGCATACTTTCCCAATGTCCAGTCCATACATATTTGGCAACTGACATTAATATTTTATTATCTATCTCCATGAGTTTAAAGTTCTATACCTAATTCATTTTTCCATCCTAATTTGCATTACCAACTTCAGAACATCTTCTTAGACCTAGAACATCCTTTTAATTCCTAGACAACTTAAAATTTAACTGTGAGACTATAGCTATCTAGTCTTCAACCACATCAGAGACCTGAGAAGGATAAATATATCTGATTATACAGGAAGTGCAGAGCCAGCAGCTTCCTGTAATGGGAAAAAAATGTTTTTTTTTTTGGTTTGTTTGTTTTGTGCATCTCTCTCTCTCTCGTTTGTGTGTGTGTGTGTGTTGCTTCCATGCTTTAGCCTTTTGCCTGGTCTATTTAGGCATAAAGGAAAAAAAAAACACCATTACATGAGTCAACCAATGATTAGTGCTTACTGTGTTCTAGGCAGTGGTATTACAAAGATGAATGAAATGAGTCGCTGAAGCTGACCCAAATTAATCAGAAAATTGCCTAACTGACAATATTAAACATTTGATTTTTCGCTTTTTTTTAAATACTTTATTATTTTTTTCTTCAAGTTACATCTCAGTCACAAACCCCTCCCTATTCCCCTTTCCTATCCCACCCTTCCACCCTCTTCCCCCCAGAAGTTTCCCCTTTCAGTCCAGATGGTTCCTTCTCTTATAACCATAAATATTATACAAAACAACAGATATAAATATGCCACATTTATGAGAGTTAAATGGCCCAGTATACCTTCCCAATGTCTAGTTTATACATATTTGGCCCCTGACTTTAACATTCTACTATCTAACCATCACCATGAGTTTAAAGGTCTATATCTGACTCAACATTCATACTAACTTGCAACACACTTTTAAGAGTATCTTCTTAGATCTATAACACCCTCTTGATTCCTAAACAACTCAAAATTTAACTATGAGACTCTAGCTGTCTATTCTTCAACCACCTCAGAGACCTGAGAGGGATAAATATATCTGCTTATATAGGAAGTGCAGGGCCTGCAGCTTCCAAAACTAAGAAAGGACATACCAGTGGCTGCCTGGACAGTTCCCATTTTCTCTCCATACATTCCTGCATCAGTCTTCAGCCTTTGGGTCCTGTTTCTCTGACAGACATTTGTTGTAGAGGAGGGATTATGAAGGACTTACCTACCCTGTCTTGGCAGAGTTAGGCTGTCGACTTCCCTGCTACCAAGTTTTGTCCTTTTTGGACAGCAGTCTGCAGTTGGTGCAAGGGGTTTTTTCATGCCAAGAGATAGGCTTGTCACTAATTCAACCATCTTACAGTGGAGATTCTTCGATGCTTATCTTCTACTTGGAGTAGAATAGGGGGTGCTGTCAGGCGCTGATATGTCTCGATATCAAAAAAAAAGAAAATCTTAATTTAAGATAACATCTTTGAATGCCATATTCTGCAGATCTCTTGGGGTTTTTGAAGATGCCCTATCCATCTCTTGTATTTAGATAAGCAAATGTTGCTTGTCGCTTAGCAACTTGATTACCGGGTAGTTTAGAGAATACCTGTGATAGACTGTCATAGTAGCTAACAAAGTGACATGTTTGCATGACTAGGAGTTTGTTTTACTTAACTATCCTAGACCGTTTTAGACGGTTGGTATCAAGAGGCCAGAGCTTCACATTTTATTTTTAAGTATCTCTAGGTATGATACCATTAGGAAGCGTTACCTTTAATTTTGTATCAATATACAAAGATCTATTCAATTGTGACAGCTGAGAACAGAAGGACTGAACATAAAAGGAGTGTACTAACATTTTTAACCATTTTTTTCCATTTGGGTTCGGGCCCCAAACAGGTCTACTACGACCGAAATCAGCAGGAAGTCACTTTAAGAGAGCGACATCCCATGCCCAGAGGGTGGGGAAGGTGTTTCTCCGCCCTTCTTTTTGGTTATTTGAAGGATTACTGAAAACTCCGATATTTAGGGGAAGAGATTACAAGCTGATAAATGGTCCTGTTTAATGGGTTTTGGAGGTTAGCCCCAGGGACTTCCTACTTTTCCTTTTCTGTATCCTTCTTCCTCTCCTATGTAGGAGTGCATAGGCTTGAGAAAAATGAGATATAGACATAGCACAGGAAGGTCCAAGAAGAAAGGGCAGATTATTGAATATGCCCTTATACCTTTGTATATTGATACAAAATTAGTAGTTTATTTGGCTAAAGTGGTATTGACCATTGTTTATTGTGCAAAAATAAGATTGTATTGGATTACATCGGTATTGATCTTTGTATATTGATACAAAATTAAGATTATAGTTGGCCACAATGGTATTGACCCTTGTATATGGACGTAATATTAAGATTGTATTGGGCTACATAGGCATTGATCTTTGTATATTGATACATAATTAAGATTTTTCGCTTTTTTAAAAAACATTACTTCAAGCTAAGTCTCCATTACCGCCCCCTCCCGGGCTCACCCTCCCACCCTCTACCCCCTCTCCCACCCACCCCATCCCTCAGGGTGCCTCTGTGTATCAGCCCCCCTCAGTTCATTAGTCACATGAGGTCTAAGAGCTTCCTGTTGCACAGGGGGCATACATGGCAGTTCCACTAGGGTGGAGTGTCCCACTATCAGGTAACCAAGTCCATATTCCTGTTGTTTTGGGTCTATTGATAGTAGGATGGTTATCCTGAAGTATATGGCTAAAATCCAGTTATAAGTGAGTATATGCCATGTGTATCTTTCTGAGTCTTGGTTAGCTCACTCATGAGCTTTTCTAGTTCCATCCATTTGGCAGCACATTGCATGATTTCCTTGTTTCTGATAACTAAGTAGTATTCCATTGTGTAGATGTACCACAATTTTTTAATCCATTCTTCAGTTGAAGGACATCTGGGTTGTTTCCAGTTTCTAGCTTTTACAAGTAAGGCTGCTATGAACATAGTTGAGATGTCCTTCTGGATTGGTGAGGAATCTTTTGGATATATGCCCAGGAGTGGTATGGCTGGGTCTTGAGGTAGCTTATATTATTTTACATTTAAATTTGAATATAATTTATTTAGAAGATGATCTTCAGTAAACATTACAAGTTTTCAGAAAATGAATACATGCATGGTCAATACTCAGAATAACTGCTAGATTCAGAATATGTGACCACTAATTGCATAAAAGAAAGTGTATTTGAAAAAAGATAACTACTATCTTTAGGTGCTTTGGACTCTACGGAGTTTTTTCTAATAAATGCTGTAGTAATTGTTTTTTTCTCTAAAAAAAAAAAAAGAATGGTTTCTGTGGCATTGTAAATGAAGGTTAGGGGTACCATTATATTAACAGTGAACATATTTCCTCATTTATTTTTTAAAAGTGCTGTGGGATATTTTGCAACTGCATATTATTTTTCATGCACATTCTCATTTTGATAACCATTTTGTAATTTTGAGTGTTTCTTATGATAATAATAGTGATTTTGGTTGTGGAACCATAACTCATCTTGATACTTGTCAAATTCTCTTCCATTGATTACAATGAGGATAAAATTTCCATGCAGCTATGGTTTTGAAGCTTATGTTTGAAGCTCTGTAAAGAAAAGTGTGCTAAAAATTGTTGTGAATATAAAAGAAACCACTGCAGAAAGCAGATAACTTATTAACTGAAATATTTCAGAGGTATCTTCCTGAGTATACTTCAGCACTTACTATATTTTCTTATACATATTACATACCAATAATTGAAATTTGTTATTTGGTTTTTAAAAAATATTCTCATTTGGTTATAGTTTAAATATAACAAAAATCTTTTTATAAATGTATTTTTCTGAATATTTAAATTTTTTACATTTATTATTGTGTGTAATGCATGTGGAGGTGAAAATATGGGGATCTCTCCTTCTGTGATGAGGGTAAGGGGATTGAACCCAAGTTGTGAGACTTAGCAGCAAGCCACCCCCACCTGCTAAGCAATCATACAGGCTCATTTTTCCTGGCTATTTTAAAGACTTCAATTATTTGAAAGAATTGCCTGCTTTTAAGATGTACTAGAAAGTGTCATTACATCTTTTAAAATTGAGATTATGTGTCATCCATTTTGACTCTTTTCGAGGAAACAGATTTGAGTTGATTTTAAAATTAGGTAAACTAGGATGTATCTAATGTATACATGGCCTTAAGTGTGATCCTAGCACTTTATTAAAGATAAGGTTCAAAAGTTACACAAAAAAGTCAAGTAGTACCGTTTCTTGAGAAAAAAAATTTTTATTTATTTTTTTCCTTTATTTTTTATTTCTTCAAGTTACATCTCAATCGCAGTCCCCTCCCTATTCCCCCTCCAGTCCCACCCTCCCACCCTCAACCCCCCATCCTCTTCCATTTTTTTTTTCTTTTAAGTGTAAGGTATATCTTATTTCCCCCTACAGTTTCCCCTTTCAGTCCAACAAATGGCTCTTTCTCTTATAATAACAAATACAATACAGTACAACAGAGGTAATTAGGCCACAGTTAGGAGGGTTATATGGCTTAACGTACATTCCCAATGACCAGTCCATATGTATTTGGTACCTGACTTTAAAATTCTACTATCTAACCATCTCCATGAGTTTGAAGTTCTATATCTGACTCAACATTCATACTAACTTGCAACACAATTTTAAAAGCATCTTCTTAGATCTATAACACTCTCTTGACTCCTAAACAACTCAAAATTTAATTATGAGACTCTATCTATCTGTTCTTCAATCACCTCAGAGACCTGAGAGGGATAAATATATCTGATTTTATAGGAAGTACAGGGTCTGCAGCTTCCAAACTAAGAAATGACATAACAGTGGCTGCCTGGACAGTTCCCATTTTCTGCCTTGATGAAACAGACCCTAAAACATGAGGCAAAATAAACAAGTAAACAAAAGCCTTCCTTATCTTTTATACTATTTTTTAAAGGTATACTAAATGGGAACTGTCCAGGCAGCCACTGTTATGTGGCAGGGATCTTTTTGAGACAAGATTTCATATATAGCTCAGAATGGCTTGGAACTCACTATATAGTACCAGCTGTTCTTGGACACAGCCTCTTCAATATTTTTGTCTCAGCCTTGTAAATAATTTATTTTGTTTCACTTTTTTTAAACTTACAGGCCTTGGCCAAAATGACTGACTGAATGGGAGAGCTATATGAGATCTCTTTAAAGTGTTTAATTGTTAAGTCAATGAACTTTGATGTCATGCATCAATTTTTATCTTTTAAAGGAAGGTGCATCTGCCCGTAAGACTCAAACTCCTGCCGCCCAGCCTGTACCTAGACCAGGTAAAAATATAAAACTTTGATTTTTTTTTTTCTAGATGGTCATAAAAATGAATGTTTTTTTGATGTGTGGTAATCTGAAGAAATCATTGTTTTGCTTAAATACACTGAAAGGCCACTTTTCTTCAAATTAATCATTAGCATTTCTTAAGTAGGGTCTTAAACTGTGGTGATATACACAAAATACTTACCAAACTTTGGCTAGTGTCATTTATTAATTTTTATATTCTTAGCAGAAAAACAAAGAAATTAAAATGAATAGTTTACAAAGTCTTTGAAGTGTAGATTTTTAGTATTATTTAGTGGACTATCTTTTCCTCAATTTGATTTAAAGGCTTGATTACTTATTTGTTTATGCCACAAAATATCTGGCCAAGGCAACTTAAGGAAGGGTTTAGTTCCATTCAAAAATTAAGGGTACAGTTGATCATGTGTATTGACTGTGGAAGGAGATGGAAGCTGGTCACCTTGCATTCAAGATCAGGAAGCAGAGGGAGATCAGTATTGTACTCAGTTAGCGGTCTCCTTTTTATGCAAGTGTGGGACTTTAGCACCTGAAGTAGTACTGTGTGCATTCAGGGTAAGTCTTCTCACTTCAATTAATGTAACTTAGAGAATCCCCACAGATATTTCCAGAGGCTAACATAACATAGACAGTCTCTTCTATATGACCAGAGGCTTGCCTCTTAGATAATTGTAGAGCCATCACAGAAATCATCAATAAAGTAAGTTATGTGACAGTTTATAACAATAATGTATGAACTTATACCATGGAGGACATTTGAATAATTTAATGTGGTTGAAGAGTTAAAGGATATTTTTACAATTCTTTTATTTTATTAAGATTTGTTTCAAAGGCTATTTATTTATATTACTTCACTTAACAATTTTTTGCTTTAGATTCATGATAATCTATGCAAATTTGGATTTTTTGTTTTTCCTACAGAAGTTCAGCATGTGTTGGTGAGCACTTAGAAGTTCTACAGTCACTTTTTAAGGTAGTTGCTAAGCCAGGTTACTGTTGAAGGTATTTTAGAGCCTATCTCTTCTTCTTGGTACCTAAAAAAAAGATTTTTAGTGATCCATATAGACACTAATAGTATATTCCTAACTGTTTCAATGTAATCCTTCCCAGAGTTAGGATAAGCTAGATAGCATATTCTAGGAAGAAGGAAAAGTAAAGTAAGCAGGAGTGACTGGTGCTCTGGGGTCACAGAAGAATGTCCATGAAGTATGGTCAATGGAGAAGAAGTTGTGTGACTTTTTTGGAAGGGAAGGATATGGAGTTATGGTTTGTTAGTCTAATGAAGATTACATTAGAGATCCAGAAACTACAAAAAAGGTAAAACAAAAAATTACTTTGAGGATTCTTACCCAGTTTTGTATTCTTGAATTAATATGAGCTCATTTTGTAGTCTCAGAATCAGTACACAAAACAAAGGAGTAGAAGGAAGTTACTGACATGTAATATGTAACTTTCCCCAAGTGATTATGTGCATACCAATGTAGGTTAAGGGGTGATGGTGTTTGATTATGAGATATCCCAATAGTCTCCTGTGTCTGAATGCTTGTGTCTCAGCTGGTGATGGTGTGTGGGAGAGTTGTGGAAGCTTCCTAAGTGGAGAACAGGAGAACTAGGGTGGACCTGCAGGCTTTGTATCCTAGCCCTACTTCCTGTTCACTGTACGTACTGCGTGTGGTGCAGCATGAGCAGCTGAACCCTTCTTTCTCTTCCAGGCCTTCCTTGCCTGTTGTCATGTCTTCCCTGCAATAATGGGCTGTATCTTTTTGAAACTGTAAGACAAAGTAAACCCTTTCTCCTTTAGACTGCCTTTGTCTGTTTTCTTTTTAACATATGTTTGTGAGATTGTATGTGTGCATGCTGTATTCCACAGTGTAAGTGACAGGACAGTTTTTGGTGTTGTTTCTCTCTCTTCACTGTTCTGGGCATTGAACTTAGGTTGCTATGCTTGTCAGCAAGCATCTTCATCTGCTGAACCATCTTGTCAGTCCTTGTGTAGGGTATTTTGTCAGAGCAACAGGTTAACTATGAAAAGAAGGGGGTTGAGTTCTATCTAATATGACAATAATGTGAAGTATCAGGTTCTGAAAATTTCAGCTCTTAATATCCTATTGCTACTTTTTCATGTGCTCTACCCAAGTACACTGAAGTTTTAACTAATAAGAGGAATTTATTCTAAACTAATTATCGTATAATATCTCAGATATTCCCCTGCCCATACATATGAGCTTTCTCCTTCCTTCCTTCCTTGCTGGCTTCCTTCCTTCCTTGCTTGCTCCCTTCCTCCTTTCTTTTTGGCTTTTTTTTTTCCTTTCTGGTTTGTTTTTGTGTTTTAAAGTCAGGATAGACTAGCCTTAAGCTTATTAATATGTATTAATTAGCATGTATTAATATGCTGAAGTTGGCCTTGAACTCTTAATCTTTCTATCTTAAGTGCTGGGAATGTAGACATCACCATCATGCCTTGTCATTTACTTTCTTGGTTATTGTTGTTGATTTGTTATTGGTAGAGTATTGCTTCACACTAGATCTTCCTGCCTTAGTTTTCCTAGTACCAGTATGGTAGACATGGTTTATTACACTTGACATCATTAGAAAACCAATAGTTTTTACCCATCATTCTGAAAGAAATTTAGGTTGTAGTACTAGATTGTCCTTAGAAACCAGGAGGGGAACAACAGCCCACCCACAAAACCCTCAACCCAGAATTTATCCTGCCTACAAGATGTCCTGGGATAAAGATGTAGCAGAGATGGAGGTAATGGGCAACCAGTGACTGAACCAACATGAGACCCACCCCACGGGAGAGAACCAAACCCTAATACTATAATGATACTCTGCTATACATGTAGACAGGAGCCTAGCATAACTTTCATCTGAGAGACTTCATCCAGCAGACAATGGAAACAGATCCAGAGACCCACAGCCAAACATTAGGCAGAACTCAGGGAGTCTTGTGGAAGAGTTAGGGGAAGGATTGAGGGAGCTAGAGGAGTCAAGGACACCACAAGAAAACCTACAGATTCAACTAACCTAGGCCATTGAGGACTCCCAGAGACTGAAATCTAATGCATGGGTTAGACATAGGCCCTCTACACATATGAAGCTGATGGGCTGCTTGATCTTCAAGTGGGTCCCCTAACATTTGGAGCGGGTACTGTCTCTGACTTGACTCTTTTCTGCCTTTGGATCCCTTTCTCCTAGCAGGGCTGGCTTGTCTGGCCTCAGTGGAAGACGAGTCCTAATGCAACTTGATATCCCAGGATAGGTTGTTGGTACAGGGGGTTGGTGGAAATGGGTAGGAGGTTGGGCTGGGAGGAGAGGAGAGAGTAGGGGCTGTGTTTGGGCTGTAAAATGAACAAATACATAAATTAATGAAAAAAAAACAGTTTCAATGGATGTTTGTAGCTTGGAATCTTTATTTTTACTAATTATTTTTGTGAGCACTTTTGTTTTATAGAAATGTATATAAAATGGTATTTTTTTAATTTGAAGGGATATTGCTTAATATTTGACATGTTTTTTTGTTATTTTTTAAACTGGGGTAGGGAACAACCTGTGAATACCCAAAAGACCCCTGACAATGTAAAATGTAATACATGGGAGTTGTATAGAAGTATGGAATTCCATTTCTGAACAGTTAAATTAATTTTTAAAATTTATCTTTTCAAATATTAGTAATATTGTACCAGGCAAATCCCTATTGTCACTTTTTAAAACGTTTAAGTAAAAAATTTTACAAAGTAGCTAACTAACAATGGTTATGAGTTTTCTAGTGCATCCAGAAATATAAGTCTTTTTTTTTTTCTTTTGGTTTTTCGAGACAGGGTTTCTCTGTGTAATAGCCCTGGCTGTCCTGGACTCGCTTTGTAGACCAGGCTGGCCTTGAACTCAGAGATCTGCCTTCCTCTGCCTCCCGAGTGCTGGGATTAAAGGTGTTCACCACCACACCTGGCTCAAAATACAAGTCTTAAATAAGTGTTAACACCAGTGTTATCTCCTTTTTATAGCCCAATTAAATCACTTGCCTTTCTCTCACCTTTTTAATGCATCACTATTCATAATCAACTTTTTTAATTTAAATTTTTAATTATTTCATCACTTCATTATTTTATTATATTTATTTTAAAATGATATTATTTTATTGTTTTATTGCTTTTTTTCGAGACAGGGTTTCTCTGTGTAGCTCTGGCTGTTCTGGGTTCGCTTGGTAGACTAGGCTGGCCTCGAACTCAGAGATTTACCTGCCTCTGCCTCCTTAGTACTGGAATTAAAGGCGTGCACCACCACACCTGGCCTATTTTTCATTATTTTATTATGTTTGATACAGGGTCTTACTGTATAACCCTAAATGTAAAAATCATTTGACTGTCCTTGAGTTCACAGATACTCACTCACCCTTACTCTACTTCCTGATTTGGGATTAAAGATTTTTGCCATTGTGGCCAGCCTTCTAGCTTTAAATAGTTGGCTTATAATTTAGAATTCTTAAGTAAATGGCCTATAGCGCTACTGGGTTTGTTTCATATACTCATGTGAAATTGAGTTACTCTTGTCTACTTCATTCAAGTTTTTTATGATACTAGTTATTCAACTTGTAAGTGATGTGCTGGATGGAGTACTTCTATACTGTCCTGTAGTTTTAAATGTGATTGCTGAGTGGGGAAGTGGTGGCACTCCTTTAATCCCAGCACTCAGGAGGCAGAGGCCGACAGATATCCGTGAGTTCGAGGCCAGCCTGGTCTACAGAGGTAATTCCAGGACAGCCAGGGCTACACAGAGAAACTCTGTCTTTCTCCTCCCTCCCCCAACCCACCTCTGGGCAAAAAAAAAAGTATATATGATGATTTCCAAATTTTAATCTTCAGTTAGACATCTTTGTCTAGCTTTGCCACTTGATACTAAACATATTAGTTATCACTTCTACATGAAAATAAGTTATACACATCTTAAACAGTTTTTCCTGAAACCCCCCCCCCCACACACACACACCTAGATCTCTATATATACTTCAGTAATGGCACCATTAACCCTATTTTTAGCCTGCAAACCGAGTAGTCGGGTCTTCATTTCTCCTTTTACCTTCTTAGCTCCTCAGTGAGTTCTCTCGGATTTATTTTTTTCTGCATTCCTCCTTTACCTCTTTAACTTCTTAGTCTCTACTTCAACTTAAGACTCAGAATTTCCTTAAACTAGAGCATCTTACATTGTAGCTAGCAGACCACATTGTATCAGTCTGCTAACTCTATGTTCCTGCTCTGTCCTCCCAAAGATACATGGTAGAAACTGTCATAAGCATCCACATATAAAAAAAATCCTTTTCATAATTCAACTAGTTCAGACAACTTAATAGTAATTGTTACTATCCTTTTCCACTTAGCCTTAAATTGGAGTAAAACAATAAGAAAAAAAATCACACATAATTTGAGAAGGACTTCTGTACTAATTCTAACTGAACTTTTTTTAGCTCCTGCTGCCTTGAAGCTCACTATATATGCCAGGCAGACTGCAAAACCCTATATACTTGCCTCTGTCCCTAACTCCTGCTAGAATTAAAGGCCTGTACCATGACATCTCCAAAAAGTTCTTTTAATCCCTGTCTACATCTTCTATTTTTCTTTTGTAAAAGATATGAGATGAAAATCAGATCACCCCACTTTCTGGCTTAAGAGTTACTGGGCTTTTACTGGGGGGCGGGGAGAGGAACCAAACACTTCAATATCCTTTGCAAATCAAAACTTAATTGGTATTCTATGTCACCTGGGTTAAATTAATGTGTTGTCAGAGTGGTTGGTAGCAAATATCTATGTAGTTAGTCCCTGCTAGTTAGAAATGGGAAGATCAGGTGAATCCAGAAGTTAAATTCCTGTGGACTGAACCCACTAGGTTGAAAGGTCTTTGAGGACAGATCTCACTGCTGTTTAATGACTATGTAAAATGCTTTTAAAATACAGAGTCCAGTCATTTGTAACCAAGCAAAGGAACAATAATCATTATTTCTTTTGGTTTTTATTAACTGGCATATTGACAGTGATTATATTTGCTTAAGTTAGTAGCAGCAACAGCAGGGTTCATTAAGTGATATAAATATATGCTATACCTGCATAAGGACATGGAGTAGTACATTGTTATTTTAAAATTTTTTTATGAAGGACTTGCCTACCCTGTCTTGGCAGAGCTAGGCTGTCGACTTACCTGCTTCCAAATTTTGTCCTTTTTGGACAGCATTCTGTCTACAGTTGAAGCAAGGGGTTTTTCTTGCCAAGAGATAGGCTTGCCACTAATTCAACCATCTCTCACTGGAGATTCTTCGATGCTCATCTTGTACTTGGAGTAGAATAGGGGGTGCTGTCAGGAGCTGACATGTCTCGATATGAAAAAATCTTAAGTTAAGAAAACATCTTCGAATGCCATATTCTGCAGATCTCTTGAGGTTTTTGAAGACGCCCTGTCTATCTCTTATATTTAGATAAGCAAATGTTGCTTGTCTCTTAGCAACTTGATTTATATTGTCTCTATTCTGCAGTTGAGGAAACCAAGACTGGACAAAGTGAATCACCTTACCAGTTTAATTTATATAGGCAGTAGCAAATGTGAGTAATGAGATCAGACCCTTGCTATTGATCACTCTGCTATAATGCTTGCTTGCTTATTTTTATTTCAGAAAAATGTATTAGTGTATATTCAGTGCAGAGCAGTTTCATAATGACATTTTTGTTCCAGTATACCAAGTACCTTGACCATTTGAGCCTAAAAGAATACGTTGACCATATTCTCTACCCATTACCTTGTTCTGCTTCCCCTTAGCAAATTAGTTTCCTTTCTATTTTCATGATGTCTATGGGTATATGTTTACATGTGTGTTCATTAAAAACAAAACAAAACCCTAGACTCCATATATGAGAGAAAGCATCTTGTTTGTCTTTCTGAGTCTGACTTATTTTCTTCTTTTATATAGGTGTTATATGTTTGGAGATTATAATTTATTGATGTCTTTCTCAATGACTCTCTACTTTGTTTTGAGACAGTCTTTCACCAAAGCTGGAATTCATAGATTATGTTAGATTGGCTGGCCCATGAGCTTCAGTGACCTACCTATCTTTAACCAACCCCCAACTCCACAGTTGTTCCACACACATCACTGTGCCTGACAATTTATGTAGGTTCTTGGTATCCAAACATAGGTCCTGTTCTTGCACAGCAGACCCTTTACTCACTGAACCTTCTTCCAGCCCATGTTCGTTTGTTGTTACAGCTGCATCTAACTCTTTTATGTACATATACTACAATTTATGTACTAATTCATCTTTTAATGTACACCTATCAGTGGTATATAGCAGGATTCTGTGGTATTTTTGTTTTTAGTTTTTTTTTTTTTTTGAGGAACCCACCATGTGGAATTCATAGTAGCTACTGTAAATTACATTTTTTTCCCATTAGTGTGTAAGTGTTCCTCCCCCCCCTTCAAATCCTTGTGAATATTTGTTATAGTTTTCTTTTTCTTCTTAAAAAAATGCAATAAAGGGGAGGGGGCAGAGGGAGGGGGAGAGAGCCCTGTGTGCCATGGCACATGTACAGAAATCAGAATACAAGAAATCAGAATGGGATTATGATCTCTTTCCACCCATGTGTGTCTTAGGGATTGAACTCAATTGTCATACTTGTCAGCAAATGCCTGTACCCACTGAATGATTTCCCTGGCTCTAATTTTTCGTAATGTTAATTTTCACATAGGTGACAGAAAATCACAATGATTTATTTCCTTGATGACTAAGGGTACTGAACTTCCTTATGACCTTTAAGAAGTATCTTTATTTTATATAGCATTTATATATTAGATAATATTTTTGCATGTGTTTAGTTTCCCACACTCATAGATTCAAAATATTAATCCCTTGTACAGTGTGTGACTGACAGCAGTTTTCTATGCTGTGGGCCGTTCACTCTGCTGTCTTCATTGCTCTGTAGGAACCTTTCATTTTAAGTAGTTCATTACCAGTGCTTGGATTGTATTCTGACCCTGGAGTCCTTAGAAATCCTTCACATGCCTGAATCCTTAATAAGTTTCTATATTCTGACCTACCACTTTCAGAGTTTCATGTTTTCCCTTAAGGATTTATTTTTTCTAATTTCAGTTGAGTTTTATACTGGATGAAAAAAAAAAAAAAGGGAACTGGTTCCATTTTTTTTCTGGACCTGGATATTTCTTAGCACCTCTTTTTTTCTGAAGAGACTTAAATTCTCCAATGTATGTTTTTTTATACCTTTGTCAAAAAATAGATGGCTATAACTGTGTGGGTTCATTTCTTGAGTTCTCCATTCTGTTCCTTTTGTCTACATGTCTGTTTTTATGTTGGTATCATGCAGTTGTTGTTACTGTGGCTTTGTAGTATAATTTATTACCAGATAATTGTTCTTTTGGTCATAATTTCGGTGACTAGTCAAGAGCTTTTATGTTTCCATATGAAATTTAGGTTATTTTCTTAACTTTATTTTTGTAAAGAATGTGATTGGCATTTTAATGAGAATCAAATTGAAACTGGATCATTTTTGGTTGTATACCTATTTTCACACTTTAACTCTGTAAATTCATGAGTATACCATATAGAATCCATTGTTTTGTTTAATCAAGTATATCAACATGAGTTTCACCATGTCCCTCCCTGCTTTAGTACTTAAACACGAGGGAACCTATTACTACATTTTTGGTAGTTATTTTATATAACTTTTCAACTTTATTTACATGTGTGAGCTTTTAAAAAGTTTCTTTTTCTTGTACTTGGTCTTCAGAGCTTTTATTTTTAGCAAATGTTGCTTTACTTTTCTCTCCCTGTGTGCCTATTTTCTGTTCAGTATATCATGAGCTTATTCTTCACCAAATGCTACTTCCCAAAACTGTATTATATACCAAATAATATGATCTGACTACTCAGATTTATTTCTGGTCCTAGAAATGAGTTAATAAAGTTCATATGTTTCCTTGGGACAAGGAAAAATGAGATTACTGTGTGTGTGTGTGTGTGTGTGTGTTAGTCTTTGTAATGATAGAAAGATCATACCTTGCACTCTATAATCACAACAAAACAACTATGCAGAGTATGAAGAATTCATTAGGATGTAGCAAATTGCTCCCTAATGAATGGACTGTATTTAAAAAATGTTTGTTCTCTGTATTCACTTATAGATGGTAACTGTTTCTGAGAACTCACATTGAATTTGAATTTTCCCCTTACTATCCATCATTCACTAGTTTAATTCTGTTACATAAAAGTAGTAGCCTTGGAGTTGCTAAAGCACATTTTCCAGGTAAAACCCTATTATCAGCCAGATATGCTTTTCAGGGAGTTTCTTTTCATCTAGTCTTAGAAATCCCACTCACGAAGTTTACTTGTGCCCTCCACTTCCCTCTCTTGTCTGTTCTCTTGTGGCTGCAGTACATTAAGGTCCTGTTACCATATTCTTCAATCTATTCTGAGATCTTCCTACTCTCCTAAATGACTTGTTGGTTTCTTTTGGGGGGTATGGAGGAGTTTGAGACAGGGTTTCTCTGTGGAGCTTTGGGTGTCCCTGGAACTCACTCTAGACCAGGCTGAACACATTGAGATCTGCCCGCCTCTGCCTCCAGAGTTCTTGGATTAAAGGCATTCACCATCACTGACTGACTAATGATTTGTTTCTTAGATGTTACTATTTATTCTTTTTTTTTTTCCTGTGTTATTCCATGGTCTTGATAAGTGCTCATTTTCTTCTGTTCTTCATCATAGCATCTTAGATATTAAAATTAAATCAACTAGATTCCATGTGACATATAAAAAGTATTTCAGAAGATAGTAAAACTGAACATATAGCACTGTTTTTTTTATAGATCATGAATTAAGTTAATGCCATATGCTAACAAATATTTCATAACAAATATGAAATATTTGTGTTTCATAATGCAACCACAGTTACTACTACAGAGGTTATTTCCAGATAGTATAGATTAGATAGACATTCAGATAGAGTTGACTCACGGCTTTTAAGGTTCTTTCTCTGACCAAAAATCATTTAAAAATTTTGAAGAGGGGGAAAAAAATTAAAAACTATTTCAACTTGGAATAGCTCTACCTCAAGACCCAGCCATACCACTTCTGGGTATTCATCTAAATGATTCCTCACCAAACCACAAGGAAGTTTCCTCATCTATGTTCATAGTAGCTTTATTTGTAATAGCTAGAAACTGGAAACAACCCAGATGTCCCTCATCTGAGGAATGGATTAAAAAACTGTGGTACATCTACACAATGGAATACTACTGAGCCATCAGAAACAATGAAATCTTGGAATTTGTAGCCAAATGGATGGAACTAGAGAAGCGCATCCTGAATGAGCTAACTCAGACTCACAAGGATGGACATGGCATCTATTCACTTATAATCAGATTTTAGCCATATAGTACAGGATAACTATACTACAACCAGTACACCAAAGGGAACAGGAACATAGACTTTATTCCCTGTCATTGAGCCACTTTTCCCTAGTGGTGCTGCCTTGTAGGCCCCCAGTGTATGAGGAGGCTCTTGGCCCTCATATGACTGCTTAACTGGGGCAGGGGACTGTTATGTAGGGACACTCCACTCCAGAGGAGTGGGATGGAAGGGTTAGGGGGTAGAAGGTGGGAGGGTGGGACTGGGAGGGGTGGAGGTAGGACACTGTGATGGAGATGTAACCTGAAGTAATAAATAAACATTAAAAAATAAAAATAATAACTATTTCAGATCTTAATCCCCAATAATTTCTTTGTCTTTCCTCAGTTTCCCTGTTGTGAATCTACTGTGTTATATCTTTTTAGTATTCTGCTTTTACCCTTATAGCAATTAGTGTATTATAAAACTGTAATCTTTGTTTACCAGATGCACATATCCATGGACACACTATATAGCACTGTTTGAGCAATGCTACAGCATTTTAATATTTGAGAAAAGCAGAGGTAGAGGATGTGGGATATATTTTGTTTCACCATGAGTCACGAATATCAGCAATGTTTAAGCTTCATTTGTAAGTTGTAAATAATGTGTTTTTTTAATAACAATTTCAATTTTTTTTCTTTCTCTTTGTAGTTTCTCAAGCAAGACCTCCCCCAAATCAGAAGAAAGGTATGATTGTGCCTTTGATTTTCTTTAGGAGATAAATATGAATGAATGAGTTTGAAAACCCAGGGCTAATATGATTGTGTACCTATATTGGGTATATCTGCTTGGTACTTTTGCTTGGCAGGAAGTAAGCCACAGTGGTTATTAAATATTTTTGCCATTATTGCTGCTTTAAAATAATTTAATCGAAAAGAATTAAGGTCATATATTTAAATTTATTTTAATATAGAAAGTAATTGTAATAATGATGACGATGGTGATTTTTTTTTACCTTACAATTATTTCTTTACAGGGTCACGAACACCCATTATTATTATTCCTGCAGCTACCACTTCTTTAATAACTATGCTTAATGCAAAAGACCTTCTACAGGATCTGAAGTAAGTTTATAGTTGTTGTTTGTTTTTTGAGATAGGATTTCTCTATATAACCTTGTCTGTCCTGGCAACTTACTCTGTAGACCAGGCTGGTCTTGCCAATGCCTCCCAAGTGCTCGGATTAAAGGCCTACACTCCTGCCATCAACATTAATTTACAGTTTTAAAAAAAATAATTAGTTACACTTGTTCTTTATAAGACACTGATATTACTATGTAGTTTTAATTTTTTTTGGTATTGTAATATAATTACATCATTTCCCCCTTCCCTTTCTTCACTCTAACCCTCCTGTGCTACTGCATTTCCTTTATTGAAAAAATTTGCTTCATACACCATATTCTGATCATGCTTTTCCTCTCCCTAAACTCTTCCTCTCTTTCTCTCCTTTCCCTCTCTCTTCAACAAAGAAACAAAACCATACACAAAAAAAAATGGAAACCAGACTATACAAGCAAAGACCAAGAAGACAAAAAATAGCTAAGTAAAGCAGAATGACTCAAATAATATATAAAAATAACATTTTCCTCCTGGGCATAGGTCCTACCCTGATGTTAAACCAAACTTTTAAAAATTATTATTTATTTATTAATAATATTCACCTATAACAAATACCACCAATTTTTTAACTATTAACCCTATAAATTCCTACAATCCCTTTAACCTATCCACTAAACCTATTGATAACTATTACAACCGTCTAACCTTTTATAAGGATACAGTCTCTGGGACAGGTCCTCAGTCGTCAGGAACACAGTCTCTGTGGTAGACCCTAACTCACTTAGCAGTCCTTTTTCTGGAATATCTCAGATGCAGGTTCGTCAGGGTAAATTGGTTATTGCAGTCTCACCTTAAATAAGGCTTGATGCTTTCTTCTCTCTGGGAGACTGCATCAGCAACTCTGCTCAGTCCTTAAAGCCCGCCACAGTTTGGACAGATCAAACCCCTCTAGGCAAAAGCTGAGCCACAGGGTTTAGTCCTTGGCCTTTTGCTGTCTTGCTGAGGCTTTCTTTGCTCACCAGCTTCTTTCTGCCTCAGGGAAATCCCGCCATCAGTTCAACAGCACCTTTCTCCAGCAGGACTCTCTGAGCGGGGAGGTGCGGGGCATCTGGCTCCATCCTTAAATAGGATCTCTCCTTGTTCCACCTGTTTCAGCTTAATTTGGGCTCTGCACACTTAGCAGCTGAAAACAATGCCAGGCCAGATACTTTGTTTCTTAGTCCATTAAGTCTTTCCTGTTTTTCCTGGCTTCAACCTTGTTTTTCAGCCCATTAAGTCTCCTGTTTGTTTCCTGTTTTCACCTGACTTCATCCTTGTTTTTCCACAAAGCTGATAAGCTAATCGCTTACAGCCAAGTTGAACTTCATGCCCCGAATTAAGAGACTATATCAGAAACCCCTATATATTTTCTAAATCTAATTGAATTATTCTAACTCCCTACACTGATGTGTAGCTAAAATACCCAGCAAGACTCCATTGGAGAAAACAAATTTTTCCTTTGCCAGTAGGTATAAATTGAAGATAGCTTCTTGTTTAGGGTGGGGAGCCCATGTTCACTTCCTCCTCTCAGCACTGGGACCCCTTCTTTGAGGTTTAACTGGCTCAAACCCCATGTTTGCTGCAGTGGTTTTTGCGATTTCATATTGTTGAACCCGAGAGGGGCTCCCCGAATCCTGATGCCCAGAGACCACCAATGCCCCCCCGATTCACTGTAATAGACAAGAGGTGTATTTAAGCTGACGCGCCAGGGTTCGACTCCCCCGTAGAGGAATGAACCCCGTAAAATGGCTCTCGGGCCCTTTAAATACACAAGCGGCTACAAAAAGGTGGGGGCACCAAGGAGTAGTTTTTTTTTAGTCTGCAAGTCAACAGCCACAGGTGGTGATAAAGGAACAAAGAGTATGTTAAGTTAGGTGGTGACAAGTGGGGAGTGTAGAGGAGGGATCTGAGGGGAGTCTGAACAAACCGGACAGCTATACATGCTTTGTTATTTTCAAGGACTGAGTTCTGTGGAAGGTTTCCAGAAGGAGTGAGGTCAGGGTCTCACCACAGAGGAGAAGGCCATGTATTTATTAATTTTTACAGCCTTACAATATGTGTACCAGAAATGTTGTGTATGGAAGACCAGATCCTTGGAGTCACCCATCCTTAGGCTCTTACAGCCTTCTCACGCCCTCTTCCACATACATTCCTGGGCACCAAGTGGGTGGGTGTGATGAAGTCACCTCATTGATGACTTACTGTTTCCAAGTCACCATCTCTGCACATTGTCCAGTTGTGGGTCTCTGTGTTCCCTTTACTCAAGAAGAAGTTCTCTGATGACGGCTGAGTGAGGCACTGCTCTACGGGTAGAGCAGAATGTTAGCAGGAGTCTATCTTAGTGCTTCTCTTCTGCTGTGGTGAAGTGCCATGACCAAGGTAATGTTTAGGGGCCTTGCTTCCAGTCTGTGAACGGCAGGCCAGCATAGCACTGCAGCTACAGTAGCTTAAGAATGCTCTTTTTATCCCATCAGTTGCAGGTAGAGAGAAAGAGTGGGACCTGGCTATGTGTGTGCTTTGGAAACCTCAAAAATTCTACCTTCAGTGACACACCTCCTTCAGCAAGGCCACATGTGCTCCAACAAGGCCAAACTTCCTAATCCTTCCCCAAGACTTCTGGAGACTAATAACTGGGAACTAAACACTCAAACATTGGAACCTATGGGGGGCCGTTCTCACCCAAACCACCCCAGAATCATTTTATTGCTGTGTTCTTTTAGCACAACAGTAGTTTTAGGTTTTCCCTATCCAGTCTCAGATGCTTGACCACTCTAACAGTTTGATCTTGATTTAACTTTCATAGATCAAGAAATTTATTCACTTGCCCATTTTCTGGTTTATTGGAATACATATTCTTAGAGTATTTATGATTCTGTGGATTTCTTTGGTTTCTTCTGTAGCATATGTCCTTTCTTGTATAATTTTATTAATTTGGATCTTGTTCTGTCTTAGTTAATTTGACTAAGGATCTATCCATCTTAATGGTTTCCTCAAAGAACCACTTCTTACTTTCACTAATTGTTTGTTTTTGTTTGTTTGCTTGTTTCTATTTTATTGATTTCAGGATTATTTCTTGCTGTCTTTTTTGTGTTATTCTTCTAGAGCTTTCAGATGTGCCATTAAGTTATTAATTGGAAATCTCTAGGTTTTTTTGTTTTTTGTTTTTTTTTTTTTATGTAGGCACTTAGTACTATGAACTTGCCTCTTAGAACTGCCTTCGTTTTGTCCCATAAGTTTTGTTATGTTGTGTTTTCATTTCATTCAATTCTAAAATGTTTTTAATTTTCTTCTTGATTTTTATCTTGACCCATTTTTTTTCTTTAGTAGGAAGTTCAGTTTCCATGCATTTGTATACTTTTTATTATTGTTGATATCCAGCTTTAATTGATGGTGGTCAAAGAAGATACAAGGTTTTCTTTTAGTTTTCTTGTATTTGTAGAGGCTTCTGGCTTTTAGCATCTCCTCCATTGGGAAGTCAGGTGTCATTCTAATGGATCTTCTACCTTTGTATGATACTTAGTCTTTTTTCCTTGCAACTTTTAATATCCTCTCTATGTCTTGTATGGTTAGTATTTTATTATGTGTTATGAGGAAATTTTTTGACCTGTCTGTTTGGTATTATATATGCCTTTGTATATTCTATATGTTCTTTTACTTTGATAGGTATTTTCTTTTTTAGTTTGGGGACATTTTTTTTTTTTGCTGCAAAAATTTTCTGTACATTTGATCTGGGTATCCTCGCCTTCCTCTATTCCTATTATTCATAGATTTGATTTTTTCATAGTGTCTCAGATTTCTGAATCTTTTGTGCCTTTGTTTTTTCATTTGCTTTTTCTTGATTTAACATTTTCTTTGTCTAAGGTAGTCATTTTTTCTATCTTGTCTTCAGGACCTGAGATTCTATATTCCATCTCTTATAATCTGTTGGTGACAGTTAATTCTGAAGGTTTTGTTTCTAGTTGGATTTTCTTATTGATTCTATTTCTTACTTAAATTTTACTTTTCTGTCTAGAATTGTTTTCGTTTTATTCAACTTTTTAAACAGACTTTTAAGGAATTTATTCATACCCTCTTTAATAATCTTTAGCATATTTATACTTGCTGTTTGAAATCTTGCCTTGTGGTTCGGCTATATTGTATTTCTCAGGGCCTCGTGTAGTAGGATTACTGACTTCTGGTGGAAGCATATTGTATTGGCTGTTCATGTTTGTCTTTTTTTTGCTTGTGTTTAGCCGCCTGGAATTCTGATATATGAGGTGTTTCTTGGTGTTGATATCTATCTGGTGTGGTCTTCGTTGGGTGTGTATTCTGTTCCTTGGCTGATTTTGTCTTTCTTGGATCCTAGGCAAGTGTGGTGGCTGTGGGGTCCTGGGGTTAGAGAGTCCTGCATGTTGGTGCATGGTAAAAAGGAATGGAAATAGGATAGGCTGGGGGAGTGTGGGAAAGAGCTAGGGTTATTGGGTAGGCAACAACAGATAGAGTCCCCAGGAGTGGGGGTGTGATGAGAGGAAGGGCTTCTACAGTCAGAATGTAGAAGGGCAAAGAATAAGTTTGGAGAGACCATGGTGAAAGACCTAGGGGTACCTGGCTTTGCACTTAGAGATTGAGTCCCCAGTGAATTGAGTTGGAATGGAGGGGTAGCTTTTGCAAGCAGGTCGAGTAAGTCTGGAGAGAGGATATAGAACCACCGGAATGGTAATGAGACTACTACCTGAATTCCAGCTCTGTTTGGCTACTGGGATCCCTAGTAGAAAGTGTTTCTAGGGATTAGTGGGTGAGGCAAAGGGACGAGAAGGCTAGAATGGAAGACTGAGAGGGGTAGGTGTAAAAGAGCTAAGCTGAGTCTGCATCACTTAAAAGAATCCCGGTGGGATGAAGGTTTACTGTGGGATGAGGTACTCCTGCACACTGGCTGCTACATCAATGAGAATGAGACTGGAGAGAATCTAATGGAGGACAGGAAGGATACTGAAAATCACCTATCTGAGTTACAGCCAGGTGTGGCCACTGGAGGTTCCAGGTAGAAAGTTTTTCTGGGGATTGGTGGGTGATGACACAAAGGAATGAAGATGGGCTGGAAGGGAAGGCTCATTGTGTACTTGTTATTGCCCAAATATCACTTATTTGGGAGAAAACAATTTTGCCTAACAAAAGCTGAAGTAAAAGTTCACTAAATTATATTCTTATCTGAATTCTTTAGTTCCTAACCTGTGGGTCCTGACCCCTTTGGGGGGTCGAACAACCCTTTCCCAGAAAGTCTTCACTAACACTATAGGAAAACACAGATGCTTACTTTATGATTCATAACAGTAGCAAAATTACGGTCATGAAGTAGCAACTCAAATAATTTTATGGCTGAGGTCACCACTATGAGGAACTATATGGGTTGCAGCATTGGGAAGGTGGAGAAGCACTGCTTTAGAGACTGTTACAGAGACTTTCAGATGAAGTCTTGATTAGACAGGTACTCTATTAGCTTTTAAAAGGAATTGTTAAGTTTGGATTTTACCTGGAGACCGTGAGGAGTTTCTAAAACAAATTCAGGTCCTGTCTATGCACCTGCCTACCAGGGGGGATGCAGCCCTGTGGGGAGCATAGTCATTTGACACAAGCAGAAATAAAAATTTAAAAAAGTACAAGTGAAACATGTCCTGTTTTAACTTGCAGGTGCTTAGATTTTCGAAAAACTTAGTAGTTGCGTCCCATTTCCTTTTTTTTTTAACATTTTCAAGTCATGAATCTGAAGTTGACTTTTTTTTAATAAATATATTTATTTATTTGTTGCTTCAGGTTACATCTCCATCATATTGTCCTCTGTCCCCCCTTCCCAGCCCTGTCCTCCCACCCTCTACCCCCAACCCTTCCACCCTGCTCCTCTGGAGTGGAGTGTCCTTACATAGCAGTCCCTCCTCCCAGTTCAGAAGTCATATGAGGGCCAAGAACCTCCTCATACACTGGGGGCCTACAAGGCAGTACCACCAGTGAAAAGTGTCTCATTGCCAGGGAAGGAATACTAAAAACAAACCAACAAACAAACAAAAAATAAAAAGTCTACGTCCATGTTCCCTTGGTGTGTTGGTTGTAGTATAGATAGATATCCTGTACTATATAGCTAAAATCCTACTATAAGTGAATAGATGCCATGTGCCTCCTTCTGAGTCTGGGTTAGCTCACTCAGGATGAGCTTCTCCAGTTCCATCCATTTGGCTGCAAATTGCATAATTTCATTGTTTCTGATAGCTGAGTAATATTCCATTGTGTAGATGTACCACAGTTTTTTAATCTGTTCTTCAGTTCAGGGACATCTGGGTTGTTTTCAGTTTCTAGTTATTACAAATAAGGCTGCTATAAACATAGATGAAGAAACTTCCTTATGATTCCGTGAAGAGGCATTTGGGTGTATACCCAGAAGTGGTATGGCTGGGTCCTGAGGCAAAGCTATTCCAAGTTTTCTAAGATATCGCCATACTGACCTCCATAGTGGTTGCACAAGCCTGCACTCCCACCAGCAATGGAAGAGGGTTCCCCGTTCTCCACACCCTCGCCAGCATGTGCTGTCATTTGAGCTTTTGATCTTAGCCATTCTGACAGGTGTGAGATGGAATCTCAGGGTCGTCTTGAGTTGCATTTCTCTGATGATTAAGGATGTTGAGAATTTCTTCAAGTGTCTCTCAGCCATTAGGGATTCCTCCTTTGTGAATTCTCTATTTAGCTCCGTCTCCCATTTTTTGATTGGATTATTTGGTTTCATGACATTTAATTTCTTGAGTTCTTTGTAGATTTTGGATATTAGCCCTCTGTCAGATGTGGGGTTGGTGAAGATTTTCTCCCAGTCTGTAGGCTGCTGTTTTGTTCGAATGACAGTGTCTTTTGCCTTACAGAAGCTTTTCAGTTTCATGAGGTCCCATTTATTGATTGTTGGTCTCAGGTCCTGAGCTGTTGGTGTTCTGTTGAGGAAGTTGTCACCTGTGTCAATGAGTTCAACAGTTTTTCCCACTCTTTCTTCTAGTAGATTTAGTGTGAACGGCCTTATGTTAAGGTCTTTGATCCACTTGGATTTAAGTTTTGTACAAGGTGAGAAGTATGGGTCTAATTTCATTCTTTTACAAGTGGACATCCAATTGGACCAGCACCATGTGTTGAAGATGCTGTCCTTTTTTCATTGTGCGATATGGCTTCTTTGTCAAAAATTAGGTGGCCATAGGTGTGTGGGTCCATTTCTGGGTCTTCAATTCGATTCCATTGATCTACTGGTCTGTTTCTATACCAATACCATGCTGTTTTTACAACTATTGCTCTGTAGTACAGCTTGAAATCTGGGATGGTGATACCTCCAGATGTTTTTTTATTGTACAGGATTGATTTAGCTATTCTGGGTTTTTTGTTGTTCCATATGAAATTGAGAATAGCTCTTTCCAGGTCTATAAAGAATTGTGTTGGTATTTTGATAGGAATTGCATTGAATGTATATATTGCTTTTCGTAGGATGGCCATTTTTATTATGTTGATCCTACCTATCCATGAGCATGGGAGATCTTTCCATCTTCTAAAGGCCTTTTCCATTTCTTTCTTCAAGGGCTTAAGTTCTTGTTGTACAGGTCCTTTACTTGCATGGTTAGAGTTACTCCCAGGTATTTTATATTGTTTGTGGCTATTGTGAATTGGATTGTTCCCCTTATTTCTTTCTCAGCCCATTTTTTTTTTGTTGTATAATGAAGGTCTTCTGATTTTTTTGAATTAATTTAGTATCCAGCTACGTTGCTGAAGGTGTTTATCATTTGTGAGAGTTCTCATTTCTGATTTTGTTGATTTCGGTTTTTTCCCTCTGCCTTTTAGTTAATTTGGCTAAGGGTCTGTCTATTTTGTTTATTTTCTGGAAGAACCAACTCTTGGTTTCCTTGATTCTTTGTATAGTTCTTTTTGTTTCTAAGTTGTTGATTTCAGCTCTAAGTTTGATTTCCTGCCTTCTGCTTCTCTTGGGTGTGTTTGCTTCTTTTTTTTTCCAATTCACCCAGTTTAGCTGTTAATTCGCTAATATGAGCTGTCACAATTTTCTTTTTGAAGGCATTTAGTGCTATGAACTTTCCTCGTAGTACAGCTTTCATTGTGTCCTATAGGTTTGGGTATGTTGTGCCTTCATTGTCATTGGATTTTAAGAAGTCTTTGATTTCCTTCTTTATTTCTTCCCTGACCCAATAGTCATCTAGTAAAGAGTTGTTCAATTTCCATGTGTGTGTGGGCTTTCTGTTGTTTCTTTTGCTGTTGAAGTCCACCTTTATTCTATGGTGGTCTGATAAGATAAAAGGGGTTATTTCAATTTTTTCTATCTGTTGAGACTATCTTTGTGTCCAACTATATGGTCAATTTTGGAGAAGGTTCCATGAGGTGCTGAGAAGAAGGTGTATTCCTTTGTGTTTGGGTGAAACGTTCTGTAGATATCTGTTAGGTCCATTTGTTTTATGATCTCTGTTAGACTTATTATTTCTCTGTTTGGCTTCTGTCTTGATGATCTGTCCATAGTTGTGAGTGGAGTGTTGAAGTCTCCCACTACTAATATGTTGGGATCGATGTGTTATTTAAGTTTTAGAAGCGTTTCTTTTACAAATGTAGGTGCCTTTGTATTTGGGGCATAGATGTTCAATATTGAGATGTCCTCTTGATGAATATTCCCTTTAATGAGTACTGCCCTTCTCTGTCTTTTTTTATTAACTTCAGTTGGAAGTCTATTTTGTTTGATATTACGATGGCTACTCCAGCTTGCTTCCTGGGTCCATTTGCTTGGAAAACCTTTTCCCAGCCCTTTACTCTGTGATAGTATCTATCTTTGAGAGTGAGATGTGTTTTTTGTATGCAGCAAAAAGATGGGTCATGTTTACGGATCCAATCTGTAAGTCTGTGTCTTTTTATTGGCGAGTTGAGTCCATTGATGTTCATGGATATTAGTGACCAGGGGTTGTTATTTCCCAATATTTTGGTATAGGTGGTCGTCCTGTGCTTCTTTTGGTTTAGTTGCTCTGGAATTTTCTATTTCATCTATTTTCTTCTGTGTAGTTATCTTTTCTGCGTTGGAAATTTTCTTCTAGGATCTAGGGCTTGGTTTGTGGGTAGATATTGTTTAAATTTGATATTGTCATGGAGTATCTTGTTTTCTCTATCTATGTTGATCGAGAGTTTTGCTGGGTATAGTAGTCTGGCTGGGCACCTATGTTCTCTCAGGGCTTGTAGGACATCTGTCCAGGCCCTTCTAGCTTTTAAAGTTTCTGAGGAGAAGTCAGGTGTAATTCTGATGGGTCTGCCATTGTATGTGACTTGGCCTTTTTCTCTTACAGCTTCTAATATTCTTTCTTTGTTCTGTACATTTGGAGTTTCGATAATTATGTGGTGAGAGGAGTTTCTTTTCTGTTCTAATCTGTTTGGTGTTGTATAAGCCTCTTAGATTTTTATTGGCAGCTTTTTCTTTAGGTTTGGGAAGTTTTCTTCTATGATTTTGTTGAAGATATTTCCTGGACCTTGGAGTCTGGAGTCTTCTCTTTCCTCTATACCTATAATTCTTAGGTTCCATCTTTTCATTGAGTCCTTGATTTCTTGGATGTTGTGGGTGATAGATTTTTTAGCTTTCTCATTTTCTTTGGATGTTGTACTGATTTCTTCCATCAAATTTTCCATGCCTGAGATCCTGTCTTCCATCTCTTGCATCATATTTTTGATACTCATATCCGTAGTTCCTGTTCTCTTCCCTTGATTCTCCATTTCCACTTATAACACTGACTGTGTTTTCTTTATTGTTCCCATTTCCTTTTTCATGTCTTGAATGGTTTTATTCATTTTTTACATTTCCTGCTCCAATTTGCTTGTCTTTGCCTGGAAATCTTTCATTGCCCTGTCTTTTTCCTGTTCAAGTTGAGCCACCTTCGCTTGGAGCTCTCTAATGGTATTATCCATTGCTTTTGCTTGTGAAATTGTGGCTTCTTTGAATTCCTTCATAGATTTAAGTTCTTCTTAAAGGGACTCTGTCACTTAAATACTGTTGAATTGTCATCGTTTTCATGTATTTCAGCTGTGGTGATGTGGTCAGGGTTGGATGAACTAGCATAGTTTTCTTTTGTTGGAGTCATTCCCCCCTGATTTCTGTTTTTTCTTGGACCTTTGGCCATTTGGATGTTCTTAGCTGTCTGCTCCTGTTGTCTTCTGTGCTGGGATCCAAAGGGGGTGCTTTGGTGTAGCAGTCAAATTGCTTGGCGATCTGTTGCTGCTTACAGGGGAATCTCAGGGTCATTGTGCATCTAATAGCCAGAAGCACTCTGAGCTGGTGCAGCCTATCCCCAGGTAATGAGGAATGGCCCGGGATTGTTTCACTGCTCCCAAGTCAGGCCTCTCTATGTTGCACACTGAGTGTTCAGCCTGCAGTGGCTTTGGTGGTATGGTCCTGTGTGCTCAGGCACAGACAGATTCTGTGGACTCTAGCAGTCCCCAAGGAGTCTGAGAGGACCCGACTCCACACCTGATATGTCTGGGCTTTCCCGAATACAGCTGTGGGGCCCCTGGCAGCTGGCCCTGCGTTTTGGACTCCTCAGCCTCTGCATGCCTCCGTCATGCACTGCCGCCACAGCCAGTGCCGCTGCCGCCGTGCTCTGCTAAGAGTGTATGGCACTCCCACGGGTCCCCGACCTTTTGCTAAATAGCTGGAATGCCTGCGTGGGGTGTGGGGAGCCCAGTAGCCTCGTTAGTGATCCTGTGTGGGGTCCGAATCTGTCCGCTGTGTATTAGAGTTGATCTTACCAGACATCTCTCCTGATGGGGGTTCCTGATTCCCGGATTCAGCGGCTTCCGTGTCCGAGGGGGGCAGGAGAGTGTTGCCCAGGGACTTTTAATGGTCCCTTGGGAGCTGGGTGAAACCTCGGTGGGTCTCGTCACTCAGATTTTTGCACAGTGTCTTACAACTCTGTGGTTTTACGACTGTTTTCCCCAAGTTCAAAATGTGTTCCCGCGGGTTGCTGCCATCTTGGATCCCCCCCATTTCCTTTTGAGAGTGACCACCTATCATTTATGCTACATTTGTTTTAGTAAACACATGCATCATGTATATACAGTAAATCTCTTTGCAGCCAGCCTCAGTCTTACACTTTAAGTATTTGGTAATATATTTTTATTCGTATTTCCCTTTATAGTGGTGGGTATGAATAAGTGTTCTACTTAATTATTACCAGTTGCTTATTTTGGGTTTTGAAAAGGTGCGGGCTGACCTTGACCTTCTGCATAAGTATGGCTCTCCAGGGCTAGCTTGGAACTCCTCTGTTTCCCAACTGCTAGGATTACAAAGAAAAAAATTCATTTAAATTGTTTTTATGATAATCCTCATTGACAAGGCTTAAGATGATCCCTGATTAAGTGATTTCAGAATACTAGTAAATTAATGAGCATCAGCATGACAAGGGGTAGATTTTTTCCCAACTGTTTTCCTTACAGCCTCATTTTTAAAATCAGTATATAATTTTCACATTCCACAAAACACAGCTAAGAGACATGAAACTTTAGATACTTTCTTCTCTTACAGAGTTTCATATATAAGAGAAAGGAAATGAAAGAACTCAAAACACTGTATTTGAGAGGATAAGAGAAATGTTGTAATCACTGGCTGGAAAACCAGTGGAGCTATAATGTGTTCAAAACAGTTTTTGCTGTTGTAGTAAATGGAAATTACATATGATATAATTGCATTGAGTACCTGGTGCTTTAATCTTGATGGTTGCCATAAGTCTGGACTTATTTTCCTAGTCTTTTACTTCTTAAATAAAAATATAATATTTAATGTAGCATATAGAATAATGGATTTCATTATGACATTTTCATGTTTATGTCATTATTTCTGTTTTGTTTTTGTTCCTCTCCTTTTAGAGTTGTACTCCTTGTCCCCTTCTTGCTCATCCTCTTCTTCTCACTAGGTTTCCACCCTTCTGCTCCCATGGCACATGGTTACTTTACACTTCGACACAGCTGCTCATAGCCATCTCTAACTATATATCCATGGGCCCAGAAACGCTCTTCTCATCTCCACAGGCACCACCATGCAATGTATGTTAGTTATTTTTCTATTACTATGACAAAATATTAAGACCAGGGCAACTTAAAGAAGAAAGTGTTTAATTGGGCTTGTTAGAAACCATGATGTTGGAGCAAATAAATGTATGGTAGCAGGAAAGCCGAAAGTTCCCATCATGATCTACAAGTAGCAGGTAGAAGGAGCACACAGGGGATGATAGCCTTTTGAAACGTCAAAGCCCGTTCCCAGTGACACACCTTCTGCAACAAGGCCACACCTGCTAATTCTTTCCAATTAGTTCTATCCATTGGTGACCAAATATGGTTAATTATTTAACCTTCACATATGATGTGCATAGACATATGTGTAGGCAAATACACATACACACACAAATCTTTAATTTTCTTCTTTAAAACATTGTTTAAAAACAAAACCCAAAAGATTTTTCCAAAATGAGCATATTTATGCAAAACTACATAAATGTAGGAGGGGGAATACTGAATAAAACCATGAGTTTAAAAAGTATAGTGGGGAATTAAAAATGGAAAACCCACCGGGCTTGGTGGCTCACCCCTTTAATCCCAGTACTCGGGAGGAAGAGGCAGACAAATCTCTGTGAGTTCAAGGCCAGCCTGTTCTACAGTTTGAGTCCAGGACAGCTGAGATATACAGAGAAACCCTGTCTCGAAAAACCAACCTCCCCCACGCACATACAAAAAAAAGGGAAAACCCACTTCCCTGTGGTTTTGCTGTTGTAAAATCTGTATTTTTATGTGTCCAGTGTCTGCTAAATCTGTCTTAGAGTAGCTTCCCTTCTTTGTCTAACAGGATCCTCTGCTAGCCATACTTAGCTTTGTCGTCTCTGGGCTGGGCCAGTTGTTTCACCCTCCAGAGCTCCCCACACTCCCACTCTCTGGACTTGCTAGTGCTCTAGTAGGAGAATGTGTCCTAACTGGGTTGCAGTAGTGAGAGTAACCACAGCACTCAGCTCTGTGTGTGTGGGCAGAGAATCTGACTCCACACCTTAACATTTCATAACTATTAATCAGCCCAATAGGGGGATATATTTTAGAGATCCTGGGCTATGCAGCAGTGAGGGTAGACAGGTGACTCCAGAGGTTGTTCTGCCTTCTGATCTCAAGGTGGGTCAGGACCAAAGGATAGGACCAGTCTTAAGTGCGATTCTCAGTTGAAAAGGTTGGCTTCCAGCTTCTAATGGCAGTTTCGCCCTAGCTGCCCAAGCCCAGTCTTCTCTTCCTGCACTTTTTAGCTTGGAGATTCTGTCCCTCCCTTTTCATAGATGCTTCCTAGGGTTGCACTCACTCTTGTTTTATCATGTTGTATTTAGACTCCCTGACTCCTGGTTGTTCCCTTATGTACAATGTTGGATTAGTTTTAATTAATAGGGTTCCTCTTATGTTGTTGCCACGCTACTCTCCTGAGTCATGTAGAATAGAAAAATGTGGTTCCTCCCCAATGCTTACGTGCCTTGAAGAGGAATTACTGTCTCACATCTGGACTTGAAGCTTGGGAGGACTTGGGCCTCTCCTTAGGTTAGAACTGCCACTATTTTCACTCCCTCCAGTCAACTTCCCATTTAGATGAGGTTTCTGCTTCCCCTCTCACTGCTATTTGGCTTAGCTTCTTTTCAGTATGCTGCTTATCTTTTTTTTAGGCACATTTAAGCTGGACTAGAGCATGTTCTTTTTTTTTTGTTTGTTTTTTTGAGAGCTTCTTTGTGTATACCTGGCTGTCCTGGAACTTACTCTGTATATCAGGCTGGCCTTGAATTTACTGAGATCCACCTGCCTCTGCCTCCCAAGTGCTGGGATTAAAGGTGTGCACCACCATGGCAGGCCATTACAGACAGTTTTAAGCTGCTATGTGGGTGCTGGCATTTGAACCTGGGTTCTTTGGAAGAACAGCCAGTGCTCTTAACCACTGAGCCATCTGAGTATATTTATCTCAACTTTAAATTCATTGGTTAAGTTTTAGATTGTAGTTCCCATGAAGCTGCCTTGTACTTCATCTGAGGACTTCTTTTTTACTTTTTAACTTTCTATTTGGTGATCTTGAAGCTCCTTTTAACTAGTTTTTATGTGATATTCATCTTTATCTGGTATAAGTCTAATATTTATGGTTTGAAGAGATAACAAAATATTGTTTCCTTTTCTTACTAGCCTTACTTCAGAGAAGCCAGACAATTAAATGTACCACACTTTTAAGATAGATTGTGCTCTTTTTTTTCCTTCCGAATTCAAAACATTTTCCTCATTTAATGACTCATTGCAGTTGATGTCTCCCCTACTGGTTGAATCAGTTGGAGACTTCACTATGCAGTTAATCCCATAATTGAGACCTCCTTGACACAATTACAAAACTAGTTTATAACCCATAGTTCAACTTGGCATAGATTCTGTTTGGTTTTATATAAAACTAAGGATTCTTCTCTCCTGTAGCCCTTCAGTGATAAAGGGCTGAAACAGATAATGAAACAGAAACTAAAACTCAGCTTAACCTTTAATATCCTAACTTTTAACACTCCTAACAAAATGAAGTTAATATTATAGAAGTATCAAAAACATGTGTTATCTGTCAACATGATTGAGAGAAGGATGGTGGGACTACATAGCTATTCAGAGTGCTTAGATGGAAAGTGTTGTCCTGGCCATGAAGGTATTCCCAGAAGGCAGAGTTCAAAGAGGAAAGCTTGCACAAGGAAACTCAAAAGATGTATATGTAGAGAGTACCCTTGCCGTCACTGAATGTTCTTGCACATATGCCTGTAAGGAACTGCTTGGGCCTGGGCAGTAACTTCTGGGAATGAAAACAGGCTTATAACTGACATAAAGTGATATCGTCATGCCACTTACCTCCCCGTTATTGAAATCTGCTGTGATTATTTTAATGATTTTTATAATTTTTCTGCTATATTTGTATTTGTGGAGATCTTTTTTTTTACTCCATTCTACCTACATTAAACCTATTGATTATTAGTCTTCATTTCTCAAAGGATTAATGCCATTGCAGTTCAAACATCAAGAATTCTCTTGTTCTCTTCACTGTGATAACATAAGGTGGGGGTGGCAGGCTGAACCAGTGAGCAGTTCCTTCCTCCCTGAGATATGTCAGCATCTTAATGTTTGACCTCCCAATTTCTAGAAATGTTAGAAATAAAAGTTGTCTCTTACAAGCCACCTTGTTTATCATATTTTTATTATAACTTCTCAAATGAACTATGACATCCACACACCCACCATTAGGAAGAACAAATCATTTTCCGTACTGTATAATAATAGAATCCATCTCAGCAATAAAAGAAAATGAACTACTGATCTTGTTCCCATGGTATGGATGGATATCAGACAAACTTGATTTCTAAGAAACCAGCTACAAAGGATTGTGTCTGGTGTGACTTTATGTATATGACTATGGCAAACTAGTATGTACTGATGGAAATATAACGTGATTATTGAGAGAGGAGTGATGAGAATTGAGTAACTGAAGGTCCGCAAGGCAACTTATAGATTAATTTTTTATGAACATGCTGTGGGTGTAAATTAAAACTATTTTTCACATTTAATTGTGTGTAAATTTTGTGCCAATGTTGTATGTACAAAAATGCACTAAGATAGATTTCACCTTGTGAGAGGAATGATTGCAAATTTATGATGTAGTTATTTGATGGCTCTATATAGATTAGTTAGTACCTGAGAGAACCTATACTGTAGGTGGTCTTCTGGGTTTTTTTTCTTGATATGTATAAACATTTTTTCAATCACAAGCATCAAATATTATAGCCTGGTAGGAGAAATAGCCAATTCCTGTAGAGGACCGATAGTGAATTGTAAGCCATGTGCCCCATCACTAAAGTGTTGTTGGTGTTTAATTGGCAATTGCTTTTTTTTTTTTTCCTTAGTAGTATGTTAGAAAAAGTGTGTCTCCCAGACCCTAGTGTCCCTTAGGTTTGATGACCTTCAGTAGATGAACAGGTGGCATATTAATCTTTTCAGTGAACTTTAGAAGAGATCATAAAGTCTGTCCTTACATTATCAGTTGAATCAAAGGCTCGTAGTATTTTGAAATAGAGCTGTTTCTTATTGTTAACAGAAAAGAGCACTGCTGCTAAAAATTAAATTTAGTTAAAATGTTAAAAGTTTAATTGTTTTTGAAACTGAATTATATGAGTTGCTCTGACCTTTAATAAAACTGATGTATCAAGTGTGGAAACATGCAGGTGCTACATAACTGTATTTATTAGGAAATAGGTTGAATTAGGTGTGTAATAACTTTGTATTAATTGGATATAGCATTTGTTTTTATAATTCATTTTTGAAGTTTTAAAGATATTTTATACTTTTATAAAATTTCAGAATCTGAAAAGACAAATATGGTATTTAAAAATTTGAGCATCTTTAACCTCAGTTAGTTATAAACTGAGGCAAAGAAAAGCATTTTGGTCTTGCCAGAAAGAGTTCTGTTTTGTGCACCTGAAACATGTTCAAGAGCACAGAGACTCAACTGTGCATATGTGTGTGTGTGTGTGTGTGTGTGTGTGTGTGTGTGTGTCTGTGTGTCTGTGTGTCTGTGTGTATGTTTTAACATTTAAGATAATGTGTTGCACTTGCTCATGCGAATTTACTGGAGACCTTCGTTCATTGTTCCTTTTCATTATTGTTTCCAACATTATATAAATATGATGTTTTAAATATTTTATTCCAAGGAACAAATTATTAGCAAATATGAAATAAATATGAAATCAGTTCAGCTCAGACAGTTCTGTACTGTTGTTGTTAGTAAGCTGGAAAATCTTTCATGAGCACAAAATTAGTATTATTATGTGAAAAATGTCAAGGAACCCTAATTATAGACTTCTTGTATTCCTTTTTGGCCCCTTTCATCTTTTTACCCTTCAGAAGCACATACTCAGTGAGTGCAGTGATTGTAGTTCTCAGTCTAATTGGAGGGGCTAAGCCATGACTAATATACCATGTGTTTGGATTTTTTTTATTTTAAAAATCAGATTATTTATAAATACTTACATAGTAAAAAATTTTCATTTTTAATTTTAAAAATTAAAAAAAATAAAGCTTTTTATTTTATGTACATTGATGTTTTACGTGCAAGTGTGAGGGAGTCGGATCCCCTAGAACAGGAGTTACAGACAGTTGTGAGCTGCCATGTGGGTGTGGGAATTGAACCTGGGCTCTCTGGAAGAGCAGCCAGTGCTCTTAACTGCTGAATCATCTCTCTAGCCCCTATTAGTTACCTTTTGGAGTGCTTTGACATTATATTCAACAAAAGCATCTTGGGTTCCTTTTGGTTCATAATTAGAGGGTGTAGTCTCTCATGGTAGAAAGCCATGGCAGCAGAAGAGTGACAAAATGTATCTGAAGTCAGGAAGCAAAGAGAAATAAATGCTGGTGCTCTGCTTACTTTGTTCCCTTTTATTGAGTTCCATGCCCCAACATTTGGGATAGTGGTGTCTGTATTCATTCCAGTTTGATCTTCCTTCAGCTAAACCTTTCTGAATTCTCATTGACACATCCAAAGTATTTTCATACAGTTCTAAATTAGTCAAATTGACAGTTAACATGCTAACCATTATAGCTTGTAAAACACTATCAGGTTCTAGAATGATAGTATTTCTTCAGAATGTTAGGTTATTTTATATTATAGCTTTTGTGGGATGGATATAGTAGAAAATTGAACTGCATAGAGTTGATAAATGCTTCTATATGATTTATATATATATATGTGTGTTTGTATACATATATACACACATGTATATACATGCATATGTGCATATATGTATATAAGTATGTGTGTATATGTATATATGCATATATGTAAAATGCATATATAATTATAAAGTAGTGTCACGTATATATATGTATATAATAGTGTTTATTAAAGCAGACTTGGTATATGCTGACTTTCCTACTTTAAAATCTTAAAAGTAACACAGAACTTTGATGTCATTTTCTAATTTTTTTGAAGCAAAAGTGTAAAAGTTTTTTTTAAGGTGTCTCATGAAATTTTAGAATAAGTTGAATCACCCAGTGAATAGTCCTTTCCAATCACACAAAGCATCTTCCTTTTAAATGACCTTTTGATTTACATCATGTGTTCCTCTTAATTAAGAGCATTTGAGAAATCAATTTTGTGTTACAACTGCTGATTGCTCACTAATGACTACAAATTGATATACACAGGCATAGTGCACACATGAAATACTGTTTCTGTTTTGTATACAAAGTAAAGACCCATACTCTCCAACTATTAATATCTATACATAAAGGAAAACATTTTAGCTTAAAATGTTAGCATTTCAAAAATTATTTGAAAACATATTTTCCTAGTTCATGATATTGTATGCTTTTTTCTCTTCATTTTCAAAGATTTGTCCCATCTGATGAAAAGAAGAAACAGGGTTGTCAACGAGAAAATGAAACACTAATACAGAGAAGAAAAGACCAGATGCAACCAGGGGGTACAGCAATTAGTGTCACAGTACCTTACAGAGTAGTAGACCAGCCTCTGAAACTTATGCCTCAAGACTGGTGAGATATTCCCTCCCTCCCTTTCACTATTCTGTCTGCATTAATGTTTTGTTTTCTAGATGTTTTTTGAATATTTATTTTGTGTATGAGTGTGCTATGGTATGATTGCAGGCATCACAGGACAAATTGCTGGTGTTGCTTTTCTCCTACCATGTGTGTCCAGGATCAAACTCAGGTTGTCAGGTTTGGTAGCAAGCACCTTTACGTGCTAAGTCATCTCGTCTGCTCTTTTCTTTTTTTTTTTTCTCCTTCTTTCAACAACATAAGCAAGTATTAGACTTTATAATGGGTTTTAAATAGAGATTACCTGAAAGATTTATTAATCCATATGTGAAGATCTAATTTGGACATCAGTAATGCTGACATTACTATTAGATTACTATTATTATTGCTTGCAACTATAATAAGGTACATGTTACATTTATTTAGTAGTGTGCTGTACTATTGAAAGATGGTATTGAAAGTTTGGGGTATATATTCCACAAAAGAAAATGTTTTTGTTCATCATTCAATTATAGCTAGAGAAAAGAGTAAGAATTTTAAGTTTGGTGTTTTTCTCATTGACTTTGCTTGTGTGTGTCTGTGTGTGTGTATTTGGTGTGTATTTGGCCTCACTGATTTAGGCTTGAACTCACAGCAGTACTTTTAGTTTAGGAAAAATTGAAAACTCTGATTATTGGCATTAATTCCACACCTGCTTACTACTGGTCTTTCTCTTGGTCAGAGTAACTGGTTGTTTGTTTGTTAGATGTATAGAATTTTTGTCTAAGCCACTGATTATTAATGTGTGGTATGAGGATCTCCGGGCATTCTGAAGACCTTGTTAAAGGGCAGCCTATTTCCAGTGTAATACTGAGGTGATTATTCTCTTAATGTATCTATCAGTCCTTAAACCAGACTCTTCTATCCAGTGCCCAAGATTAATCATTATTCTCCTTCCTTCCTTCTCTCCTTTTTTCCTCCATCTCTTCACTTGCCTTCTGTTTAGTGGACTGTTCTAATATACCCATGTATTTGTGTCCTCATCTGGGGTAGAGTAATATTAACTCACCAGAGTGTTTTGAAGAAATGTGTTAATATGATTAATTTGTAATATGTTAAAAACAGCATTCTCAACATAGTACATACTTTAGTAAATGTTACTAATGGTAAATTACCATCAATGTTTTGTTGCTGACTCTTTTATGCTTAAACTGTTTACAGCAGTACTTAATATAATTTTTAATGAAATATTGTAAAAATGAAATAGGACCTAAAAAGAGATTCCTTTCTTGGAAAACCAGCTTGTATAGCTGAAAAAAAAAAAAGTTGCTTTAAAAACCAAACTAACATTTAAGGGTAAATGAAATAATTGTTTAAAGCTTGGAAAAGTTAGAAAAGGTGAGATTCTTTTATACTCACATTTCTTCTTAAGGAACCATAAAGTAAGAAAACAAGTCTTTCATTTTTATAAAATGGCTGGTGAGTTCCTATAATTTAGTGCTTTAATTAAATTTAAATACTGTGTATTTATTTGAATTTCTAATAACGTCCATTTAATACCATTTTGTTCAGTTAATCAGCTGCTGATCCCTATTCCAGTCTGTAAGTAGACTCTGCAGTTAAGGGAAGAAAAAAAAAGATTACAAAGATGATCTGAGACTATTGTGTTTGCAACTCTTTCCAGAAGACTTAGGTAGCGGTGGGGGTGGCTGAGTGTGTGCATTGTAGGAGTCATTAAGGTTTATATTGTGACAGTGTAGTAAAATGTCAAGTTAATTATGTTTCTCCAACCATGAGGACTAAGACTGCTGGGAAGACTGTCATGTGAATAATTATGAGACCCTTTTTTAAGGATTTACAGTAGTTGAAGCTCGAGTTTGAAGTGTCCTCCTTCTCTTGCCCACTTCTTCTGCTTGCAGGGATCGAGTTGTAGCTGTTTTTGTGCAAGGTCCTGCTTGGCAGTTCAAAGGTTGGCCATGGCTTCTACCCGATGGATCACCTGTTGACATATTTGCTAAAAGTAAGATTCTCCATATATTTACTGCTCATTCAATATAGAATTGGGTTTTAAGAGAAAGAGCCACGTGTAAGTCACCCTGCATATGAGTGTATTAAAGGATTGCCATTAAGTAACATACAGTACTGACCTTCAACTACCTGTATTTTTTTTAACTACTTGTATTTTTAAAGCCTTTTGTACATTAATATTTTCTATGTGGTTGAACATAAAAATGAGTGTTGTTGTCTATATAATACATTGCTAAATATTTTAGGTTATGTACATCATTAATATTTCAATATGCCTGTACATTTTTATTAAGATTGATAATTAGCTTCATATAATGTATATTGTATAAATTAATGATTTTCACCATGATATTTCTAAAACTGCATATATCAAGCAATAACTTAGTTTTATATAGGTTGATCTGTGCTAACGAAATATGTATAGCACTAACTTACAATATCTATGACATTTATCAGCTACCCCATCTGGGATGGTTACCAGGATTGGCCTGTTCCTCTGCTATTAGTTCTCTTAGCTTAAGTGTTCTGTCTTTAGAGAATCTTTAGTAGTGCTTGTTTCTTGACAACTTCTAATTTTTATGTCTGTATTGGAAGTCTTGCCTGGCAGGAATGCAACTACCACAGTAGGAACAGCCCTTCATCTATTCACCTTTGTATTCTCAGCATAAAAGAATTCCAGACACATGGAGACTTTCAATAATATCCTATGAATGAGTTATTTTATATAGATTAAATCTCCTGTTGAACATACATTTGTGTAAATTGTAGTAGATTATGTAGTCTACTTGGTAGAAGGGATAATTCATTCTCCCAAGATAGATAAGGATGTAGAGAATTTAGCAATACTTAGTGATTTTCTTCCACATACTCTTTCTCTTCATTGTTGCTTTTTTACTGACTTTTTCTGGCAGTGGATAGAAATGCCATATTTAAAGGAATCACAAAGGCAAACCATGGACTTTCTTTTTTGTAGCTACTCTTTGAAACAATTATCTCCACGAACTTTGTGCTCAAGTCTCGAATCACTATAGCATGGCCCTTTCATTAAGCTGTTTTTCCTCACTTTCCAATATTGGATAGTCTTGACCTCCTGTCAAGATTTACAGTGTTCTCTCATTTCTTCCTTTTTAAAATTCTTGTTTTCAAGTACTGAAAAGTTTTTGTTTTGTTGTGTTCTTTTATAATTTTTTTCTGGCTGACAGCTATACATTTTAAGTTCTCATTTCTCTTTATATTCTGAGTACACTCCTAAGGAAATCTTACATTTTCAGTTTTTTGTTTGTTTGATTGATTGTCCATCTGTTCATCCGTACATCTGTCCATCCATCTATCTAACCTTTTGTTTTTCAAGATAGGGTTTCTCTGTGTAGCTTTGGCTGTCCTGAAACTCGCTCTAGGCTCACATTTTCAGTTTCTGTCTCCTTACTTTATAAAAGTTATGTCTCTTAACATTGTAGCACCCTCACTTTCTGTCTTACTACTTGATAAATACTTGGTAATGTTCTGTTGAAACATGGCAGTGTGTTCCAAATGACATCAATTAATTATCTTAGTCTGTTCATCTAGACTTTTTATCCGTAGCTTATTTTTTTCTGTGATGTACCCTAAGCCAGAAACTTTGGACTATATTGTGTTTTAGCTCTAAGTGCTTGTCCTAGTTCCATTTGTGTTGCTGCAATAAAATACCGTAACAAAAAGTAGCTTAGGGAAAAAATGTTTATTTCAGCTTATATTTTCAGGCTGCACTTGTTCATTGTGGGGAGGTCAAGGCAGAACCTTCATTTAACTAGCAATGGCATATTCACACTCAAGAACAGAGAGAAATAAATGCATTCATGCTCACTGGCTTGCTTACTTGTGCTTAGCACAGATTTTCTACTCTTATACAATTTATGTCCTGTTGTCCAGGGAATTATGCTGCCCATAGTGGGCTGGCTTTTCCACATCAGGTAACTTAGTAATGAAGTCTGACATAGACTTGCTTACAGACCAACTCAGTGTAGAAAATCCTTTATTAAGACTTTCTTCTGAGGCGATCTAGTTTGTTGCAAGTTGATAAAATAACTGTCCTGGGACTTTTTCTCAGGTTATTTCCGGTCCCACTCTTCTATATCATAATGCACATAATAGATAATTTAATACACAAGAATCAATTTCTTGTGTAACATAAAAGAAACCTCAGAGTTTGGGTGGCATTTTCATGGACTTTAGTAAAAACTAACTTGATATTGCATAATTATGATAAAATAAAAATTTAGCAAAGATATTATTTATATCAATAAAATCCTTTCAAAAGCAAAATAAATTTTAATTTGTATCTCAAGATATTTTATGTTGTAAGTAGCTGAGTAGTTATATACATTTGTTGATTAAAATTCTTTCCCTTCATTTTTTTGGAATGCTGGGATTAAAACCTTGATTTTTTTTTTTTTTTTTTGCATGCTAAGGCAAGCATTGTATTTTCAGCTCTCAAGTTAAAAAAAAAAGATTTTTATTTGTCTATGTATATTGATGTGTTTCTGCATTTATGTTTGTGTGCCACATATGTGCCTTCTGCCCATGGAGGTCAGAAGAGGGCATTGGATTCCCTGGAGCTGGAGTTTACAGTTGTTTATGAGCTGCCATATGCTTACGGGGAATAGAACCTGATCCTCTGTAAGAGCAGCTAGTTCTTGACCTCCATGCTACCTCTCCAGCTCTATTCCTCAAGATTTTTTTTTTGTGTTAGTTTTTTTCAAATTTTTGCTGATTAGTATATTTTTTAAAGTCTCTACAATGTCCTCTCTTCATCATGTCATTGCTGTTAGTGTATCTGTTCTTCAAAAGGATGTCTTTTGGGTTCTTGCTGAAAATGTTGGCAAAATTTATGAATTCTACCTAAAGATGTGTCATTCTGAGTCATATGAAGTTTTTTGCATTCATTGTGTTACTATATAACTTTCATTTATAGTTGAAGAACCTTAGAGAACTTTAATTTTTGATCATATGCTGGCATGTTTGCTTTGCATTATTGGTACCTACAATAAAAATACTCCATCTGATGAGAAAGACCTTATTTTGTTCCTTATTTACCAGACCTATTACCAGCTGAAATTTAAAAAGTCTTAAAAGTAAATAAGAGAGAAATTATTAATTATTAAAGAGATTATAGGGTTTAAGAATTCAGATGAATCATATTATTTAAATGTAATTTATAATATGTATTTAGTAGAAATATACGGATGTGTTCAGGGGTGTATATGCATATCTACATGTGAATGTGTTTGTAGGTGGAGGCCAGTTATTTGGCATCAGGTATTTTATTCATTACCCTTGGGTCTTTTTGTTTGTTTGTTTTTGTTCTTGTTTTGTGTGTGGAGGGGGGGAAAGAATGAATATATTTTGTTTATATGTGGTAGGGAGAGAAAAAGAGTTGGTATGTGTGTGTATATTCTCATGAAATCTATGACTCATGAAGTCTCCTTCTCCTAGAGGGTAGATTTTCTCCTTCCACTGAGGGTTTTAGGGATCAAGTTGTCAGGCCTGTGCAGCAAAGGCCTCTAATTATTGAGTCATCATGCCAGCCCTACTTTATTTTCTGACAAGGTTTCTCATTGAACCAAGCTTTAGTTCATTATTGTGGTTAGATTGGCTGGGCAGTGCACTTTAGGGCTTTCTTTCTCTGTCTCCCAGCTTTGGGACTATAGACCCAAGGTGCTAGGCTCAGATTTTTCTGAGAGTATGGGGGATCCCAATTTAGGTACTCAGGCTTGTGTGGCTGACACTTAATTTACTGAGCCATCTCCACAGCCCCTTCATAAGTGGTTTAAAGAGCAATTTAAAGCAGAACATTTAACAGATTAGAAAAAGAAAGGATGTAATAATAAGCAGATTGAAAAGTATTTAGAAATGTTAGTTTACATTTAATGTAATGATTTCATAATTTAAAAATGCTTAATTAAGTACATAATTAAAACAATCCATTAAGGGATTCTATTACAGATTTGAAAAACCCATTTTCAAAATATATGTTATATAAGTAAACAATTTTAAGCATTTTTATTTAGCATTTACATTAAACATAAATCATAATTAATAAGTGTGCATATAGTACATTTTATTTTTTAAAGGAAATAGATTTTAAATATTTATTGTCCCTTGTATCTATTTTAACTTTCTCTGAAGAATTAAACATTGATTAGTTACTAATGTCACAAGCCAGTGTGAGCGTTAGACATGATATGCCTGTAATCCTGGCATTTGAGAAGCTGAACTAGGAAAATTGTTGTGAATTTGAGGTCAGACTGGGCTGCATAGTGAGATCCTATCTCAAGAAAAAAAAAAAAAAAAAGAAAAAACCACCAAAATGAAGGAAACAAGCAATCACAAGGCTATAATAATAAAAATTCTAAAAGTCACTTCTTTTCTCTTTAGGAAATCCTGACAATAGGTAATGATGGTGATAATAACAGTTATGCAATAAAAAGAAGACCCCAAAGTCTAAAGGAAACATTTTACATATGTTTGCAAAACAAAGCTCCATTCATCAAACATTATAAATATAGTATATTATACATATAGTAATTATATATAAATATATGTATTATACTATATATATATAATAATTTATATTATAGTATACTATAAATATAGTAATTAACCAGCTTTGATGACCCAAATCTTGTCAGGGTATGGAAAAGGATGATGCTTTTTTTTTTTTTCACTCTAGCTCTTGAGTTATCTTTTAAAATTGAAAATCATACCATTTTATGTTCTTGGTCTTTTGTAGTATCTGTCACATTTGCAATAAAACTCAGATATGTTTTATCTAGACCATCTCCTACCCAAAATAAGTTATTTATTTACAAGGCATTCCAAGCGTCATTCCATGTGAAGACCTCTGGAAGAATTGTGTTTGTTATCAGTCTGAATTTTTCTGTTCATACTGTCTTTGTAGCATATAGCTTTCGGTTTCCTACTTGTAGATCACCCCTCCAGAAGTTGTCCCTGTGTGCTTTGTCCACAGTAACTCCTCCCATACTGTCAGTGTCTCCTTGTGGTGCTTCATTTTCCTCACTTCCACTGTTTGATCATTGCATGTTTATCTGGTTTTGACTACTAGAATATATATTCTGTGAGGATGGAGAATTTATGTTGGTCACTGTTGTATTCTTATTGGATAGAATAGTTCACCTTATATGTAAGTAATGCACTTAACTAAATAAATATTATTTTTTATCACAAGTTTTTCCTTTTCGTATCATCATTTCTTTTTCCTTTCATCATTTTTTAATCAAATTGTATTAGTTTGCTTTCTATTTTGGTCATAAACACCATGACCAAAGGACCATGGAGGGAGGAAAGGGTTTATTTGTCTTCTATGTACTGATTGCAGTTCATTATTGAGGGAAATCAGGACAGAAACCAAGGTGGAGCAGAGGCAGGGTCTGTGGAGGAAAGCTTCTTCCTGCTTTGCTTTTCAAGGCTTGGTAGCCTGCCCAGGGATGGTACTGCCCATACTGAACTGGGTCCTCCCACATCAGTCAGTAATCAAGAAATGATCCTGCAGACTGTCTACAGGCCAGTCTGATGGATTTTTCTCAGTAGAAGTTCGTTCTTCCTGGATTTTCACAGCTCATGTTATGTTGACAAAAATCTCCCAGCATTTTGAGTCCTTTTAGTTTTCACAAGTATTTGTCATTCTGGGTAAGTTTCTTCTACCTAATTTGCCCAATTGAAGAACTCTTTTTTTTTTTTTATCTTATCTAGCAAATATTTCATAATGATTTTCCGTATCACTGGAATTCTAGACTCTGTTATGGGCTTCCAAGACCAGTATCACTCTGACCATTTATGAACTTAATCTTTGTCCCTTATCTTTGTTACTTTAAATATTCTAGTTCTCTTACATTTCTTCATTTCCAAGACTAAACCATTTTCTCCCTGAGCATTCTCTTGATGACTGTGTCACTTTATTGCTTTCTTGTTTTTTGTTTAAAGTTAAAAATTGTTACCTATCTAATCCTTTTCTGAATTCATGACTTGTGAAAAGGTATTCTTTTGCATCTCTTGATACTGTACTGCCCCTACTGAACTATATTTGAATTGTCTTTTTCTTCTTATCTTCCACTACGTCATGAATTTTATCTTACCTTATTTGGCATTTCATTCTCCAGTAGCTAACTTGTATCAACCCTCATTGTTTGTTGGCTTTGAGTGTTTCTGATGGTACCATAGTGCTTAACAGCTGTTTCAAAGATCACTGGTTATAATGTTTATGTAACTTTAATTGGTAGTAGAAAAGATTGGAATTTTTGTTTGTTTTGGTATTTATATTTATATATATTTTCTTTCAATAGAGTATTTCTATAGTTTTGGCTATGGATTTAATAAGATTGCTCTTTTTTTTTCCTCCCTGTTCCTCACATATAGTTAAAGCTTTCCATCTCAAGTATGATGAAGTTCGTCTAGATCCAAATGTTCAAAAATGGGATGTAACAGTATTAGAACTCAGTTATCATAAGCGTCATTTGGATAGACCAGTTTTCTTACGCTTCTGGGAAACATTGGATAGGTAATTGTGACCCTAAAATATACTTACATATGCTTTATTTTAATGATTATTTTAAAAATCAGAATTTAAAACCTTTAAAGTTGTGAGCTCTATTCTGTAATTCCTTGCTTTGAACATTGTCTGACTTGATGCCAACATAATAACTGATGACTGGCAGATACTTTGATTTATTGAGTCTGTATTTAAATGTAGAACAGACTTAAAGCCTGTTAGAAGGCAAACTAAACTCTGAGTGAGAAGACAATGATTTGGTGATCTTGCTCTCATGAATTGCATAACCTTCTGAACATTATTCTTCATTTGCTCAGAGATCCTGAAGTCACGTGACCCCTGAAAGCTCATGAAAGAAATTTAACTTTCACACTTACTTGCATTATGAGTATAGAGTTCTTAAGTCCTTTATAATCACAACTGTTCTTTAATTTACAAATGCAAGAACAGCAAATTGTCATAATTAGTAGTATGTACTCATTTGCTATTTGTTGTGTTCTCTGAGAACTATAGCTTGTTTGCTACTTCTCACTGGATTATGTCAGTTTTTTGAAAGTCATGATATAACTTTATGGCTATAACTGATAGTGTGTAAAGACAAATGCCCTTCTAGTAAGCTCTTAGGTTATAGAATTTAATGAGAAATATGTTTGTTTTGCTTATTATTTTTCAGAATAGGCTCAAGTTTCCACTTGTTTATTAAAAACTATTTTGTCCCCTAATAATTTTAAGTTAGAAAAAAGAAGTCATCTTTTTTACATGTAATATTCCTAAAAGTTTTAAATTTGTATTGTCATCATAACCCATTATTTTATTTTTTTCTCCAGATACATGGTAAAGCATAAATCCCACTTGAGATTCTGAATCATTTGATTTCTCCTTTTCTGAAAACTTGGATTAAAAAGCATGGATATAACTTGATCTACAGACTGAAACCCAAGCTTTATGAATTCATCAAGAACTTGCAAATGAAGAAGGGCACAGAACAGTCTTTTATAAGACCTTGTTTGATGCTGTGTGCTTCAAAGGGGCAATGCCTCCCATCCATACAAGCAAACTTTTTTGGCTTACAACTATTTTTTTAATATTAGCCTTCTAGCCTGTAATGGAAATTGTATATTTTGATAGAAGTTTTTTCTCTATTGGTTAAATTAGCATTACTTAAAATTTGTTTCTTTAGAAATAAGTACAGGTTATAAATGTGTGTATATTTAGAAGTTATTAGGCTCTTTAAGCCATCTTGCTTCTGATTTTTCATTGCTCTATGATTCCTTTTACTGGAAAATACTGTCATGAATGGTATTAAATTTTAGACTCTAGAACTTCAAAACCCCATCAAAGGGAAGTAACTATTAAATCAATTGAAAGTCAGCCTGTGTGTATACTATGTCTATACTAACTAATGTTTAAAAAGGAATAATGAAAAATCAAGAACAAGTCTTCAGTTTCAGTTGAACTGTTCGCCTTTTCAAGATTTCTTTTGTAGATGAATACATTTAATGAATGTACATTCTCTTTGTTGACTTTGATGATTTTAAACTTAAAGTGATATATTTCTATCTGAGCTATGTTTCCACTTGAAAAGAAATCTCAAAAAACAAAGACTAAAGTGTAGTAAGCTGTAGTGATTTTTACTTGGGAAGCAGAAGTATGATTTGGGGGAATGAGTATGTGTCAACCTAGTTACAGTGTAACTTGAACGTCTTCTGAGTCTGTCTTTGATTCTTATTTTATATGCGCGATAAGATTTTGAGTCTTCTATTTGTACACATGTCAACTTGGGACTTCTTATCTTCCACTATCCCTAAATATTGATAAATTCCCAGGCACCAAAGAACACATTTGCTTACGTGTCTGAACAGAAACAAGATAAAAAAACACTGGTATTTTTATGTGTGTGTTCAATGTGGTATAAAATATAAAATCCTATATTTTAACTTAGTAAAATATTTTACTATTTCTGTACTTTAGACAGAGTGTTGCATCCAAGCCGCAATGAATGACCATGTTCCTTGAGTCCTGGTTTTATCTTTTACTACTTAAAAGGAATGTTTCTTCCTTGTAACTTACTTTGCCATTAGCTGTTGTTGGTCTTCCCACCTTGTATCTTGCTTTCCTCGGTGACTATCTCAATTGGGGGGGGGGGGGTAAAACATTTAGCTTTTTCTTTTATTCAGATGAGGATAGTTAGCCTCTGTAGAATTTAATGCTTTCATAAAGATGAGAAAGTTATTTATTTTACTAACTTACCACAAAAGTCCATTGTCAGTAAAAATGGAAAAGATATTTATTCAGGTGAAATTCAGGGGGCTCTCCACAATAAAAGCAGCTAATGTTTTAACTGACTTCAGTACATTTGTAGTTTTAGTAGGTTCCGCCCACAATTATCTCATTATATCCTCTTCTGAATGGTGAAAGGAAACTCACCTTGTTCCCAGAATTTCTCAGCATACAGATCTATTCTTAAATTATGTATTGAATAAACTTTATCTATAATGAAATAGTCAACGCCTCAAACCTGAAATACTTTAATGTAAGGTTACTTGTCAGGACTGCTGCAAAGGACATGGACTACTACCTTTTCATGAAGATGTTTGCTATTTCTTAATATCTGAAGTTTACTTGATATCAGAATATGGTTAAAATTAATATCTACTTTGAACAAGGTTTATTTTTCTATTTTAAATTTGCTTTGTGTATAGTCAAAGGCTTTTGGGTATGCTCTGTAACATTAGTAAATCTAGAACTATGCTTTCCATGTATCATGAAATGAAATCCTTTGTGTGCACTGGGATTTCTTGTTTTATTTTTAAGATTTAAAACAAAATTATCAAGGAAGCAAGGTGTAATTAGTTTCATGATAGTGTTTTGATGGATACATGTCATTTTACTTTGTTTTTTTTTTCCCCACCCTTACTGTTTTCCCCAACTATCTTGTCTTCATTTTCTTTTTTGCTTTCCTATCACATATATTCTTTCTTTCTCTTTTTATTACTCATACTTCCTTAGTAACTCTTCTTCCTTTTGCGTCATAGTCTCTTTTCTTTCATTACCTACACATAGACATGAACATAAATTTTAGAGGGTTTTTTTTTTAACCTAACATTTTGTTCCCTTAAGTAGATTTATGAAATTTTATAATGGTTAATTATAAACAATATAATTAATAATATTAAAATAATGGGAAAAAGCAAAATTTTAAAAATCCAGTAATCTCAGCCAATCCTTCATAATTCTCTTGTGACTCAGTTCTACAACAGCACCTAACACAGTGCCTTGCACATTTTAGGCATTAAGTAGTTATTTATATGTATAAATGGATGATATATTTTTAGTGTAAATGATTCAGTTGACCTTATTTGATTGTAGAATATGAGAATACAGAATTACAGGGTAAGAAGAAATATGTATGTAATTTAATGAAGTACACATAAATAAGATCAGCTTACCTATAAGTTGTTAATGGAGGTACTCTTGCCAACTTTAAAGATTCTCTGTTATTTGGAGTCTCCTAAGTATGTAGTTTTTAATCAGAAGCTCACCATTTGGAGAGATTGGAAAAGTATTGTCAGTAATTTTCAAAAGTTTTTCGAAAATTTTTTTAAATTTACTTTTGGGTGAGAAAAGAGTAAGATTCACCTGTTTAAGTTGTTATTGGAAGTAATACCAGTATGAAATGTTTTTTCTTCCCCTTTTTTTCATCTATGTGTATTTGTGTGTGTGGATGTAATTTTGGGGGCCATTCTTTGCACTAGACCATCTCTCATATTGGTGATATTGGCCTCTATCCCCAAATGATAAATTCAATCTTATTTATTTAAGGAGTATTTTGTTGTTTAATATTTAAACAACATTTAATATATTTCATTATTACTTAGTATTATAGCTTATGATTTGTGTCCGGTTTTCTTACTACTTCAAGTATTCTTTAACAGCAGCAGAACTGCAGCTTATACAGGATCAACTAATTCGTGGTGATGAAAACCTCAAGTCTTTAAGTTCAAAGAACTCTTCATTTCTTTGCTATGCAGAGTAACATACAATTTAATTATGAAAAGGAAGCTATGGATTTCAGTTAGTCTACACAAAAAAAGGCAAAAGTTCTCACCTAAAAAAGATTCCCTGTTTAATAAATTAAAGAAACATTTATCTAAATAGAAATTTCTGTGACTATTAACTCAAAGTGATGGCATTGTTCATGTTTTGGAAGGTGGGAAGGGATTATTTATTGCACTGATGAGCTATGCAAAATTATTTCACATTTTACAGTATCTTCCAATATTATAAATACAGTAGTTACAGAAGCTGGTCAAAATTAGCCATTTAGAAAGTGGCTTTAAATTTTGTTGGTATTTGTTAGTTTTATTGTTGTTCGTTTGTTGGCTTGAGAATAAACCCAGAGCCTTGTGCATCCTAGACAAGCATTTCTACCACTGAGTTACATGCTGACCCATAAATTGTGAAATTATTGAAATGCAAAATTATAGCTAAATTAGAGTTTATTTTTCCTATTAGTCTCCCACCCTAGGGAAATTTATTAAAGCATGTGTGTGAATCCACGTACATGTGCACACACATTTTCAAAAGAGTTATCATTCTGTCTAGTTTAAATTCATGTAGAATGTTGAGGAAAAAAATTATAAAATCTGTAGAAATTTGTTTTTAACTGAAAATCTGGTGGCTGCTATTTTTCAAATAAATGAAATTTAAATTTAATTACATTCACTTTGAAATTACTGGACTGAATTTTCATTATCCACTTGGGTTTGATTTTCACATGGTGATTTTCATAGTAAAGTGGAGTATTGACTATGACTTAGAGAATTTGATTAGGGACTTTAAATTAGCTCCTAAATTTTCTTATCTATTCATGGCCATCTTTAGAAGTATTTTTTGGCCCTAACATAGTTCTGCACTGACATGTGCAGAAACTACTAAGGAAAAGCTTGAAATGTACAATAAATGTGTAAAGAATCCCTTTTAATAAGTACACAAAAATTTAATAATGCTTCCAGGTCATTGGTGTGTATCGGATTGTGTACATTAGAAACTGCTCACAAGAGTATCTTGGAAGTTTTAAATTGCCGTATACTGAAATGCAGTAAGCATTTTTTTATGAATGAAGTTTGTGAACTATACCTAGTTTTGTGCCAAAATTTAAAAGATGGTATTATAGTATATCAAAACTAAGCAAATGATCTTTCCAAGTATTTTGTGTGCTGTTACATTCTGTTTCTATTTTAAACATAAGTAAAGGTACTTAACCTTCAACTTGGGTTATAGTTCTTAATAAGTAAATTAGTTTCTTCCATGGTAGTACCCAGTATCTAACTACCTGCTGCCATTTGTGAAGCAAAACAGTTCCTGAATAGTGCTTACTTTGAATCCTTTGTTACATGAGGGAATGTTCTCATTCTCATTCCACCTTGGTGGCTTTATTTTACATTTTGCTGTTAAAAATCTTGGGATAGATCCACCATCTCTTAGTTCCCCCCAAAAGGCCCCAAACAAAACGAGTGTGAGTGTGTGTGTGTGTGTGTGTGTGTGTGTACATGTACAATGCATGCCTATCAAGAAAAATTATTGTGAGTTTGGGATGTTATCTTTAAAGTGATTCATGAGATTTATCAGGCATAATATTTCTGTTCAGGAAATAAAGATGTTTACTTTTTGGAATCAATGAGTTAAAATCCAGTTAGCTTTTTTTTTTCAGCTAATAAATAATTTCTAGAATTAGAGTTCTTCATAAAGGCAGCAGATTTTATGACTTACTGAACTTGCAATTGAAGTACATTAACTTTCTTGTTACTCCAATAGTATTAAAACTGTATCATAGTATTTTACATATAAATATCTTGATTTTAACATCTTAAAAATTTCAAAACAAACCACATTCCCATATAATCAAATACAATCATCACTAACATTGTATTGGCAATGCCAGAAATAATATGTGAATCTGATGTGGCAGTTTTTAATGAAGGGTTTAATGGGCCATATTCAAATTTAATGTTTATTCTCTTCATAAGTCCTCAGTAAATGTGAACTTTATTCTTCTGTTCTTTTCAGTTGTCTACTCTTAGATCCATGTCTGTAACTGAAACAGAAAGTGAATTTGCTGTTGGGTTATTTCTTTAAGTCTCAGAGTTGTGCATGTTAATAATAGCATATTACCAGGCAAGCTTTTTTTCTTTTGAGTTTTCCAAAATAAGTTCCTTTTGTATAGTGACCAGCATTTAGGGTGAATTGGAAGACTAAACATTGGATTTTTAAATGACTATAAAAAACCTAATCAAGTAGCTCTGAAGTTGGTCTTTTCCCTGCAGATCCTTTGTCCCAGAATTTATAGTTTGTATTTCATCTTTATTTGAACAATACTGAACAATGTTTATAGAGCTGAGGTCACACTGAAGCTGAAGATATCTTAGAGATTCTGTTACTACATTTTGATATTTTATTGGACTCTGCTTCCTTTGCCAACTAATTTCCTAGGAGAGAACACACTAGGTCATTCACTGTGGTAAAACATGGTTATGTATTCTTGGTGAACTGCCTTCCTAGAATTGACAGTGTTAAGACTAACTGTGATGATGGTGTCTGTTTTTCTTTAAGTTGGCAGATAATATAAATGTTCTTTGAAAAGGAGCAGTTTGAAGGTTTTTATCAGAACCGTAATCACTCAAAGATATAAAAGTGAGCCTCATGGCTCATTAAGTGGTTTCAGCCTTATTTGGCATTAATATTTATGGTGGTTTTGACTATAAAACTGAAAATGTTTTGTGTTCTTAGGTAACATTTTTATTTTGTAATTAACCAATTACAGAAACAAATGTAGAGTCACGGATGGAAGAAATTGAGCTTAAACTAGTCTACTGATAAAGCAAGTTGATGTTGGGCTGAATGAAATTATTTGAGAATTTTTACTTAAAAGGGAAACATGTTAGAATGTGAATTTGGAATCTAGGCAGACTTCTGAAGTAGTGTTTCTCCAGCAACATTTAGCTGCTAATTTCAAGTGTAGTGTAGAGAATCAGAGTTTAGATTTATTTGTTTATTTGCTGACTTAATTTTAGCAGGCTAGGGAGTTGGAGACATTTTCTAGGTGATGGTATGTGTTGACAGGTGGAATCCAAGTTGTACAAAGAATAAATAATGGAAAAGAGCTAGTGAAGGAGAGAAGGTGGCACTTGTGTAACTGAAAGCTTCGAGTTGGGCTTGAGAGATGAGAAGCGGAGATTGAATGGGATATGTAAATTAAAGATTTTCATAAAGTGCCAGTATTGAGGTTAATTTTTTTTTTAACATCTCTTTTACAAAGATTAACTTGAAGAATTGTGAGCTGACTGCTGGGTGCTAGAACAAATAGAATATACTGATGGTAGGAAAGAAGTTTATATTCTGGAGAATTTTTCTGTGTTTTCTCTGAGCTGCTTATTTACTCAGATTTGTTCTAGATTTGAAATAAGAATTGTTAAAATGTTACCATCATCCTTTTCTGACAGTGAAGTTAGTTAAATGCTATTCTGATTCTTACCTAAATCTTCCTGAATCTCTCTCCTTGTTAGCATGACGTGATATGACTCATGTTTTTCGTGGCTAAGTTCTTTTTCTTCCATTCCTTCCTCACTTTCCTATCAGTTCCTTGATTATGCAGCTGCAACCCAGCATTAGTCCATTGCCTGCCCAGAAGTGGCCTTACCTTTTCTTGATAGAGGAAACCGAAGCCATGACTTTATGATACTGTATGGCTTAAGCCTTGAATATACATGGGAGCATCTTCCTATTGGTCTACTGTCTTTTCACTAGGGTTTGTATTTCTCTACGACTGTTAACTTTGTTGCAGGATTTGCCATACTATTGTCTCTTGTTACCTTGTACTTACATCATTTGCACACATTGATGGCATGTTTTGTCTTAAACACCACTGGTGGTCTGGGAGAAGGCTTGATTACTTGTCACCCATGTTCTTTTTCTGCCAGTGATCTTTCTTAATCACTAGACAAGCAGCTGTGGCACTACGAACAAATAGTGTTCACAGTCTGTTGGGTCTACCAAAATATGAAGTTGGTGCTCTATACTCTTGAATCTTTCAAAGATCATGGACATGAAGGAAAAGTGGTGGTGTTGTCCACATTGTGCTGCCAAAGGGCCCTTCAAGTGTACTTTCTGGGTCTCATGATGAGCTCAGTTTCATTATGCTTGGATAGGGCACGTCTTTAAATAGTGGGAAAAATGGGAGATTTCCTTATGTTGTCCGAATTGACAACTTGCAGATTAACAAGCCATCATCCCACAGAAATAGAGGTAATTGGCTTATTGCCCATGATTATTGCTGATTAGAATATTTCATAGTATGATTTGTTCTAAAGTTGAAACCAGTAGACAAAAGTAGAGGAGAAAGCCTATGGAAAATAATCTTTATAGTGAGAACACTCAAAAAAAATTAAAAGGCCTTGGTTAAGATGGAGGACAATTTGAATTTTCAAACATTATCTGAGAAAATTTATAGACGAAACTTCCTGTGAAGTGAAACAAAACCACTAAAATGTTAACAAAGAAAGGAGTGACCCAAACTGGTATCAGATTAATAATTTAGTAAGAAAGTGAAACTTGAAAGATATGAAGGTCATGACCTCTAGGAGACAAATACAGACTACTGAGTGTGGCTAAGAAAAACCAGTAAATGCAAGATGTACTTGGACACAACTTCTAAATACTAGAGAAAAATTCCAATAGTTGAAAGAATTTTGGCTGATTGCAGGCAACACTGGGGGGAAAAGATAAGTCTAGGCAAATACTTCATTTGCGTATTTATTGTTTGATTTTCTCCAGTGATGAGCACTGTGTTAATGAACCAAAAACTAGCCACACTCCCACTGGGGGTGAAGAGATCGATTTTAAATAACTGTTTTATATGGTCATAAATGATATAGGAAAAAATGAAACGGAATATTATTTGGAATAAAATGGTGGCCAAGTTTACCATTTTACACCACTAAGGATCTAACTCAGGAGGGCCTTGTGCACTTCGGGCAAGTGTTTTGCCACTGAGCTCCATTCTCAACCTAAATTTACCATTTTCTATTTATGGCCAGAGGTAGATAAAAATGACATTTGTGCAATAGGTGAAGAAGTTAGTGTTGTGAATAAATGGGAATAAAGCAACCCAGACAGAGAAGAGTTCCAAAGGCATGAGCTAGGACTGTAGTTGTTATTTTAAGGACTGACAACGATGCCACTCGGCTTAGAGAGAGCAGGAATTGAAATAAGAGAGCAGTCGCAGCAGGGAACAGGATCCTGTAATGCCTTCTGGGTTCAGTAAGACCATTGGCTGTGGTTTTTCTTATTGTTCAAAGCTGAAGCTGTTGCAGAATTTTTCAGAGGATGGTATTTAAGTGATTTAAGAATCGCTTTGGGCCGGGCGGTGGTGGCGCACGCCTTTAATCCCAGCACTTGGGAGGCAGAGGCAGGCGGATCTTTGTGAGTTCGAGGCCAGCCTGGTCTACAAAGTGAGTCCAGGACAGCCAAAGATACACAGAGAAACCCTGTCTCGAAAAAACCAAAAAAAAAAAAAAAAAAGAATCGCTTTGGGCTGGGTAAGGTGGTGCACACCTTTAATCCCAGCACTCAGGAGGCAGGGGCAGGTGGATCTCTGTGAGTTCAAGGTCAGCCTGCTCTACAATGTCAGTCCAGGACAGCCAGTGCTGTTACACAGAGAAACCCTGTCTTGAAAAACAAAACAAACAAAAAAATCACTGGTTAAAGAATAAACCATGTTTAGTTAAAGGGAAAACCCAGGAACACCAGATCTTTAGCTTCTGCAGTAATTCAGGCAAATAAAAAATGCATAGGTTACTGTGATACTGATGGAAAAGTGATAAATGGTCAGATTTTGGAGCTAATTTCAAAGTACAGAGATTTGTTGTAATGTGTAAGATGATAGAGCCAACAACATTCCAACTTTTTTGTATTTTTACTTGAGGAACTGAAAAAAATAATTCCTCCTGACTAGAGTGTGGACGATTGTGTAAATATGAAATTTGGAGATCTGAGTAAGCTGAGAGGATCAGTTTACTTTTGAAATATGTAAAATGCCCATTAACTGTACAAGAAGAGGTGTAGGTCTTTGGATATTAGGCTAAAGAGGAATGTTGAAAAAGAAAAAAACACATTTCTAGACTTAAGCTTAAGACTGTAACCAAGTCTCTTCAGATAAAATCTCTTGTCATAATGTTATTTGTGCATACATAGATGACACCCTTAACTTTATCTGAAGAACATGCCCCTAAAAGTTTTTGAATAACAAATTAATCAAAATGAATATCCTCTGGTAGAGTAACTGAGAATTTGTAATATGAATCTGACATATTCAAGTCAAAAAGCCCTGTTTGGAAAATGTCACACTGTCAGTACTGAGCTGATTTTTAGCAAAAATCCAGAAGCAAGAATGAAGAGAGTATATATTCTGAGGTTTCAGAACCTCTGAGAACAAAGATGTGGCTTCTTGTAAGATTAACAAAATTTGTTTTAGCACCTAATCCAAGTTACTGATTTTTGAGAAAGAAGCTTTCATTAGCTTACAGAAGCACTTTGAACTATTTAAAAATATAATTTGTATCGATGTTTTGGAGATTTTAAAATAGGTTTAGAAGTTACTTCCAAGTTATTAAATGTAAAGCTTGAATTTTTTGCTAGGTAGTATGCTAGGTTTTCAGCCACAAAAGCACAAACCAAAGTATTTTCAGTGAGCTTTTTCAAAATATTCTTCCAGTAGCAACTTTTTTTCTAAAAAAAAAAAAAAAAAAAAAAAAATCCATGGACTTTTTGGTTATCTGTTTTCATAAGTTTTAACCTTGTAATTTAGCAAGGAGAAAATTTAAGAGAAACTTCAGTTGTGTCATCTTGAATTATTATGGCTGACTGTCATTTCCTCTGCCATTTTTCTGTTTTGTGAGATGTCTGTAAATTGGTGAGTGAGGGAGTCAGGACACCACTGTCAGGGCTTGTTCTTAATTCACCTTGTGCCAGATCAAGTAACAGCATCTATAACAATATAACTGTTATCTATTAATAAAGCTTAATTTAAATACAAATATGAATCTTATTGTCCCCCCACCCCCAGCACATCTTGCATGCTCCCCAAAGTATGTTGCTCAAATTTGGAGACCTGTAACACTGTATCGTTTACTTTCTTGTCAATGTGACAAAATATCTGACATGAAATAAAAAGGAATTATTTGAGTTCATCGTTTCAGAGGGCTCATTCCATGGTGCTTGTCTCATGTGCCTGAAGGAGCAATTGGTGGACCCATTCTTTATGGGAGGACATCTTGTCCTCATCTGGAGGACAAGATGTACAGCAGAGGATATTGACACTGGACTGGCTTTTTCTTTTCCTTTTGTGCTCTGTGGTCCCGGCCCGAGGGCCTGGTGCCACCCATATTCGTGGTGGGTCTTCCTCTTCAGTAGTCCTCACTGGAATTACTCTTTAATTCTAAGTCCATAATTCTTTGTAAAGTTGGCAATGAAGAGTAACTTTCACAACCACTAGTTAAAAATATGAAGTGTTGTTTGTCAGAGCATTAACTTGTGATAGGGTGGTTATTTGATTGTTAAAATTCATACTCTTTGTTTTCTGTCCTAAACTAACTTTTAACTGGCTACATACTCTTTTCCACTATGTCTATGTGAACATGATATAAACAGTTTAGATGGGTACAACTGTTTGCTGTTATATGGCACTGCTACAGTGACATCCCCATATACATATATATCTGTATATGAAATATACCCAGCTGTATGAATGAGTATATTGTGCATAAATGCCTGGAAGATAAATGCACCAGTGGAACAGAAGTCATTACAAAACAAAACAAAACTGTTTTCCTTTGATAGACAGCTGTGGTAGCTAAAGCCTGTGTGCCACACTTTTTTGTTTGTTTCATTGTTTGATTGTGTCCTAATTATGAGTGTGTATAGTTCTGTGTAGTTCTATGTTTTCATCATGAGTAGTTTTATGGAAGTATCATTACAGTCTGGATCTAGAAATACTACATCAGCAAACAAGTCCTTTTCGCTACCTCTATTACTAATACCTTGGTCCTAACTCTGGCACTCAACTAATCTATTTGACTTGTTCATAGTTTTATCATTTTGAAATTATGATAATCTATATCAGTTAGACACTTTGCGCTCTTTTCATAATCTGGAGACTCACCAACTTCTGCATCTATTTTTCCTTAAAATCAGAGTAGCATTTCGACTGTGCTACAGTCTGTTCAAATATTTTCCTACTTCTGAAAGACATGAGCTGTTTGTATTTGAGGGCAATAAACTCAAAGAGCAATCATTTGTATACAAGCATATGGACCAAATTTTTACTCTGATAGGCAGGCCCTGGAGTATAGTTGTCAGATGACACGGAAGCTACATAAATAGGATTTTTTTTTTAAGCTGTGAAACTATTTTGCATATTGACTGCACATTTAAATTCTCAAAGTTTCTCCTTGAGAGGTGGAATATTTCCAGTTCCGTGCCAGCCTTTGATATTGTCATGAATAAAAAAAAAATAGATGTTTTAGTTGATGCAAATGACTATTGTTCAACATAGCTTTAGGAACTATTTTGTTATCTGTACATTCTTTTTGTCAACAATTCTGCTCATGTCTTCTTTCCATTTGTACTTTGTTTTTTTTTTTTTTTTTCAGCCATAGAGTTCTGAGAATTCTCTGTATAAATGTCACTGGCTTTACATGCCTTTCACTTCCCCCTGTCATAGTTTAGGTAAACCACATAGCTCAAACTTAAGTTGCTATGGCATATTAGTTGTGGTTGCATGAAGTACAAACCTTGTTGCTAGCTCTCCACCCCATAGAGTTCAACATAAGCAACAGCTGGGTGTCATGGTTAGTGACCAGATTCTTCTTTCGAGACCTTTGGTAAATATTACAGACCTTCTATTTAGGTAGAAATCAAAGTACATGTTTGTGTTGCCTCCTTGACTCTTGGTGATAAATCCCTATGACACTTTATAAAAACAAATCACTTAAGTTGGAATTGTCCAACAGAGATGAAGGTTAAGCAATAAACAAAACTTATAAGATGAAATAAAATTCTAATGAAGCAGAAGTGGGATCTGTAATAAATAGTGGATGACAAGAATGTTAACGTGCATTTAGGAGAGTACCTGTGGAACCAGTGGAATTTGGTGGAGGTAAACCTCTTTAAATAACTGGGCAAATGAGAAATCCCACAAAATGTACTAAAAGTCTTCACTAAAGGAACCCAGAGACATCTCAGAGCAGTAACATGCAGCATGAAATGCTAGGAGTTGATCTCGTTCATCCAACAGTATGAACGCTCAGGGTGACCATTTAGAAAAGACATGCTCTCTGTATTGTAAGTTGTATCCTGAAAAGGCATTGTCCTCAAAGTTTCTAATGTTTTAAAGTAGTATACTAAATAAATGCGAGTTTTAGTACTTTTAAAATTCATGTATATGTATAATGTTATATATATGTACATATATATATGTATATATGGAAGCTCTGACAAAAATGATTTAAAAGTGAACAATTATAAAATGTGTTGTTTATTGGGTTTTGTGTAGTTTCATTTTACATGTTTATTTTATGGTCCCTTGCTACTGTGAAGATCAAGGATTGCTTATGTTGTCTACACATACATCCTTTGTCACACTTGTAGTTTACACATATTTTCCCAATGCTACATAGCTTGTCTTTTTGTACTGTTGCTATTTTAAAGTTATTTCTAAAGTTTTCATACAAAATAATGGGTTTCACTTATGACATTTTCATACATGGATGTCATTGTACTCTGCTCACATTCACTCTCCATTTTCTTCCTCTGGTCCTCCTCTTCCTCCCACTTTCATGATAGATAGATTGGCCATTTGATCCCCAAATGGATTGAGAACTACTGCCTTAAGGTGTCTTCCTTTTATACATAGTCTAACTTCTATGGGGACACACACATAGATTCTGTTTATGAGAGCAAACATGCAATATTTGTCTTTCAGATTCTGGTTAATTTGACTTAACATGATAATGTATTGCTTGTTTTTTCTTCATTTAAACAGCAAAAGTTTTAATTTTAATTTTGTTTATTTAAATTTATTATTTTAAATTATATAAATAATGCTAAATATAATTTTAATATAAGCATTAAATTTATAAATTATATTTATAAGTTATACAAATAGCATTAATATAAACTTAAATTATATAAATAAAATTGAATTAATTAAATTTATTTAAATTAAAAAAATTTAATTTTATTGAAGTCTAATTTTTTAAAATTTATTTTCTTTAGATTGTCTTTTCTAAGGATTATTTATCTAATTTTGGATCTTCAAAATTTTCTACTAAAATATCCTTGTGTTCTACATTTAAATTTACAATTCATTTTTATTTAATTTTTAAATAACTTGTGAGGTTCTTTTTTTCTTTTTTTTTCCTTTTTTGGCCTTTAAATGTCCAGTTGTGTTAATATTATATCAAGCCTTTCTGCATGGACAGTCCTTCCTTTATAGTTTGTTAAAAATTAGTTGTGCATCTGTTTGTGGGTCCACTACTCCAATTCTGTTTGATGGATTTGTCTTTATCCCTCCATCTACATTGTCTTGATTAAGTTGTGTGGTAACCCATTCTATTGGTAAAATGTTTCTTCTTTTATTTTTCAAAATTATATTAATTCCTTTGCCTTTCCAGACAAATTTAAAATTGGGTGGCATGTAATAGCAAACTCCTGTAATCCTGCCACTCAGGAGGCTGAGGCAAGATCATGAATTCAGTGTCACCCTGGACTACATACTGAGAGAGTGTCTCAAAACACAAGGGATTGGGTAGGTGATTCAGTTGGTAAGAGCACTTGCTACATAATCAAGAGGACCCAGGTTTCAATCCTCAGACCCCACATAACTGTTGTTGCCTTCATGCTGGCCTGTCACTCAGTGAATGGGGGAGGGCGAAAGGAGGATCCCTGGTGTTTAGCCTTGATGCTGGTTCAGGAGAGACCTTGTCTCAAGAGAATAAAGAGAGGACAGGGCACCTCAGATACTCCTCTACCCTCTACAGGTATGCTTGATAGCACATTTGTGCATATACATCCACTCCCAACCCCCTAAATATGTTCGTATTTGTAAAGTACATACTGAAGTTGTAGAAATTGTGAGACATCTATAAATCAATTTGAGAATTGATGTCTTTACTATGTTGAATGTTCTAATCTAAAAATATAGTACTCACATCCATTTAATTTAGATTTTCTTCAGCATTTTACAGCTTTATCAAAATCATACAGCTTAACAGATTTATAACTTATATTTTATAACTATAGTTTTTGTACAATTGTAAATTATACTATTAATTTCAATCTATAAATTTACTGCCTATATATGTAGAAATATAGTTAATGTTTTTATCCTGTAAGCTTGCCTGCATTGATTCCTTATTATTTTCTGTGTAGCTCATTGTATTCTGTGAAGTCAGACTTTTTTTTTTTGGTTTTTTCGAGACAGGGTTTCTCTGTATATCCTTGGCTGTCCTGGACTCGCTTTGTAGACCAGGCTGGCCTTGAACTCACAGAGATCCGCCTGCCTCTGCCTCCCAAGTGCTGGGATTAAAGGCGTGCACCACCACCGCCCGGCTGAAGTCAGACTTTTTATTTTTCCTTTTTAATGTAGCTGCTTATTTTTTCTTGCCTTGATTAGAATTTTTATTATGTTGAATTAGCAATCACACACACGCACACACACAACTCTACCTCTTTTTGTCTATATCTCTACTAGGAATTGCAATAAAGATCTAAAGACTCAGGGGAGTTACATGTCTATAAATTGAACCAGCTAAAATAATAATAAATGATGGAACTGGAGAGAAAACTCAGTGGTTATTAAGACACAGTGCCCTTTCAGAAGATACAAGTTTAATTTCCAGCCACAACCTCAGGCAGTTCACAGCTACCTATAACTCCAGCTGCAGAGTATCTTGCCCACTCTGATCTCCAAAGGGAACCACACTTATGTAGCATATACCTGCACACACACACACACACACACACACACACACACACACACAGAGAGATACGCACAAGAAAAAAATTTGTTTAAAGTTAATTAAAATAGGTATTTAGTACATTTACAGTATGTGCCTCCTAAAGGCAACCAAATATAAATGTTTTAAGAATATTCATCAATTAGTCAATACATTTTTATTTTAAAAACAAGATCTCTCTAGTAACGTTGGCTTGCAGCTTGAATTTGTGACCCTCCTCCTAAATGCTAGGATTATTGGCCTGTGCCACCAAAATATATTTTAAAGCAGAATTTGATTGACAAAGAGTCATTTATATATGATCTTTTCATGGATTTGGACTCAAAGAAAACTCCCATGTCTAAAAGTCTTGAAAGTTAACTTAGGTTCTTTGGATCCCATTTATTTGGACCATTTGTGTAATGGTTTTGCTACAAATATACAGGATCTTTAGGTTAGACATCATTGTGTTGTTTCCATCTTACTTGGCAAAATGCTTTGTGTACAGTAGCAAGTACTTCATGTACATTTACTTATTAATTCTGTTAGCCTTAAAAGATAGGAAAAGAGATAAGAAAAACTTCCAAGTAGTCACACAACTAGGACCTGCCAGTTTTCCCTTGCATTATACATTGTGTCATATCTGAGAGTTATAATACTGGTAATAATTATATTTCATTAATAGATGCCATTGGACTACAGGGATTGTATCTTGAAAAAACATAAAAGCTTGACTTGACAAGTAACTTTTTTCACATCACCTTGCATTTTAGTGTCAATAAATGTGCTATCAAGTTATCTGTTTCTCTCAAAGGAAGAAAAAAAAGCTGTGAATCTACCCAAATAATTATGTGTAGGTCTTTGATTAAACCACATGCTACATCTTGGAAATGAAATAGATTAGAATTAGCTTAAGTTATCAAAGGTAAATATTTACAGCTGACTTTGTCCCTTACGCAAGTTTCAATGTGTAGACTGAGTTTAGTTAAGACTTCTAATAGAACTTCCTGAATAATAAAACTGGAAAAACTATCCCCAAGTTAATGAACTAACTAGCCTGATGAATGAGTTGAAGACACTCCATTGTATTGGTAGGTTCCCACAACATGGTGGTTTTAGTTTGGGTGAGCTATACCTCTCGTAGCTAGGGAGAGTTGTTTGCATTTAAGAGTGCTTATAAGTCATGTTGTCAATATAAGGCTATAATATTTTCTATAATAGTTGGACTGCATCTGACTTCACCATGTTAGCCCAAAACCAAAGGAGAAAGATTGTTAATGAAAATGCAATCCCATTCCTGCATGATGTTACACTTAATTTCTCTTATAGTTGGCAGGAGTGCATGCAGTCAGTCTCTCATCTGACTAATAACTCTGGAGAGCAGCCATACTAGACAGAAAGCCCACACAATTTGTCAGCATTTGCAGTTTCTATAGTTCTTTGAGAATCCAGAATTTAGTATAGTTAAAAGAAAGCAGAAAAGGGTCTGCTGAACTTTTCATCAGGAGAAAAGGTATGTATAAAAATTTCAAATTTTTTTTTTTTTTGCTCTAGAGACGTCCTTCGAGATCTCAAAATATATACACTAAAGCTGGTTTAGCTCCAAAATAACAAAATAATTTGTTTTTTAAACCAGATTGAAAGATAACACTTTATATATTGTCAAAAAACCAAATTTGCTTCAGGAGAAATATTACCTACCCCCCCCCCCCCAAAAAAGAGGGTGATTGTCCCTGAGTGAGGATTAGGGCAGGGCTCTGTTCTTATCTTTCCAGGAGAATCAAAGCATCCATTCAAGGAACCCAGGGACAACTGGACAACAGAAACCTCAGCAGAAAACAGAATCAGACACCAAAAGAAGACGAGTGACCCAGTTGATTCAGCCTGACAGACTCCCTCAATAGCTGTCTCCATCAAAAGCCTTCAACCACAACAACTCAATATCACTAAGACCGTTCAGCTCTACACAATGCCCCAGCCAGAACCTCAGTAAAGCCTGGAAGTTCAGCTTCTGCCTACAAACTCCTTAGGACATCTAAACAGCTGAGAACAGAAGGACTGAACATAAAAAGATTGTACTAACATTTTTAACCATTTTTCCATTTTGGTTCGGGCCCCAAACAGGTTTACTATGACCCAAATCAGCAGGAAGTCATTTTAAGAGAGCGACGTCCCATACCCAGAGGGTGGGGAGGGTGTTTCTCCGCCCCCCCCTTTTGGTTATTTGAAGGACAACTGAAAACTCTGTTATTTAGGGGAAGAGATTACAAGTTGTTAAATGGTCCTGTTTAATGGGTTTTGGAGGTTAGACCCAGGGTATTCCTTCTTTCCCTTTTCTGTATCCTTCTTTATCTCCTATGTAGGAATGCATGGACTTGAGAAAACTTGAGACATAGACATAGCACAGGAAGGACCAAGAAGAAGGGTCAGATTATTGAATATGCCCTTATACAATTGTATATTGATACAAAATTAGTAGTATATTTGGCTAAAGTGGTATTGACCATTGTTTATTGTGCAAAAATAAGATTGTATTGGACTACGTCGGTATTGATCTTTGTATATTGATACAAAATTAAGATTATAGTTGGCCACAATGGTATTGACCCTTGTATATGGACATAATATTAAGATTGTATTGGGCCACATAGGCATTGATCTTTGTATATTGATACAAAATTAAGAGTATATTTAGCCACATTTGAATAGATCTTTGTATATTGATACAAAATTAAAGGTAACGCTTCCTAATGGTATCGTACCTAGAGATACTTAAAAATAAAATGTGAAGCTCTGGCCTCTTGATACCAACCGTCTAAAACGGTATAGGATAGTTAAGTAAAACAAACTCCTAGTCATGCAAACATGTCACTTTGTTAGCTACTATGACAGTCTATCACAGATGGCATTCAAAGACGTTATCTTAAATTAAGATTTTTTTTTTGATATCGAGACATATCAGCTCCTGACAGCACCCCCTATTCTACTCCAAGTAGAAGATAAGCATCGAAGAATCTCCAGTGTGAGATGGTTGAATTAGTGGCAAGCCTATCTCTTGGCATGTAAAAACTCCTTGCTTCAACTGCAGACAGACTGCTGTCCAAAAAGGACAAAACTAGCAGGGAAGTCGACAGCCTAGCTCTGCCAAGACAGGGTAGGTAAGTCCTTCATAATCCCTGCTCTACAATAAATGTCTGTCAGAGAAACAGGACTAAAAGGCTGAAGACTGATGCTGGAATGTATGGAGAGAAAATGGGAACTGTCCAGGTAGTCACTGGTTTGTCATTTCTTAGTATTGGAAGCTGCAGGCCCTGCACTTCCTATATAATCAGATTTATTTATCCTTCTCAGCTCTCTGAGGTGGTTGAAGAATAGACAGCTTGAGTCTCAGAGCTAAATTTTGAGTTGTTTAGGAATCAAGAGGGCGTTCTAGATCTAAGAAGATGATTATAATAGTGATGCAAGTTAGTATGAAAGCTAAGTCAGTTATAGAACTTTAAACTCATGGAGATGGTTATAAGGTACAAGGTTAAAGTCAGGGGCCAAATATGTATGAACTGGACATTGGGAAGGTATACTGGGCCATTTAACTCTCATAAATGTGGCATATTTAATTCTGTTTTGTATAGAATTTACTGTTATAAGAGAAAGAACCATTTGTTGGATTGAAAAGGGAAGCTGTTGGGGGGGGAAGAGGGTGGAAGGGTGGGACAGGAAGAGGGAATAGGGAAGGGTTTGTGACTGAGATGTAACTTGAAGAAAAAAAATAAAGTACTTATAAAAAAAAAAAAGAAAGCTCTAGAGACTCTTAACTATTTTCTCTGAACTAAACATGCTACAGCAGTGATAACTAGAATTACTATGCCTCAGGCTATATTTTATACTAAATAAAGAGAAAGTGAGAGATTAAAACAAAATGTCAAAAGTGAAGTTCAAATGTATGCATATTTTCTGTATGGCACTGTCTTTTTCTCCCTTATATATCCCATGGTGTTGGCTTGCTGTCACCCTCATAACCAAGTATTATAGGCCTCATAGCTTAAGCAATGGAAATGTGTTTTCTTTTTCCTTTCTTCAGCCTAGAGACTAGAATTCTGAGATCAAGGTGTCTACAATATTGGTTTTGGTTTCTTGTTTTTGTTTTTGAGACAAGGTTTCTCTGTGTATCCCTGGCTGTCCTTGAACTCTCTGTACACCAGGCTGGCCTTGAACTCACAGAGATCCACCTGCCTGAGTGCTGGGATGAAAGGTGCGTGCTACCTTGTCCAGTAGACAGCTGTGTACTGCCATTCAGGTGCTGGGATTTGAACCTAGGTCCTTTGGAGTAGCAACCAGGGTTCTTAACCACTGAGCTATATAATTAGTTTGTTGTGGTATATATTTGTGTGTGTATAAAACTAATGTATTTGGGAAGGGACAAGGGAGGAATTGGAGGAGACGGGGAGGGAGTGCACTACTTCTGTATGAAATTAAAAAAATTGGAGAGTGATCGAGGAATGTATTCAATATCAGTCTCAGTCTTTTATGCTTGCATATGCAAATGCATTCATCCATGTATGTCTAGTCATGATTCTGGGTTAGCTTCACTGTGCCTTCTGAGCTTGTGTGGCCTTGGCTGAAAAGTAGGAGGCCATCACTCACATGAATAACATGTTTTAACTGATTGGTCCTGGGTGGATGGTGTGTCTGTGGGTGATAGGACTCAAATAATAGAAGAAAAATTTCCTAAATTAAAGAAGGAGTTACTTATAAAGGTACAAGAAGCATACAGAACACCAAATAGAGTGGATCAGAAAAGAAAGCCCATTTGGCACATAATGTATAGAGCAAAGAAAGAATATGAAAAGATGCCAGGGAAAAAGACCAAGTACTATATGAAGGCAGACCTATTAGAGTCACACCTGACTTCTCAAAAGAGACTCTAAAAGTCAGAGGTGCCTAAGCAGATAGGCTGCAAACTCTAAGGGAGCACAGAAGCCAGCCCGCACTGCTATACCCAGCAAAACTTTCCATCACCATAGTTGGAGAAAATAAGGTATCCCATGATAAAGTAAAACTTCTTTTAAGTGTAATTTAAACATTTATCTAAAAATTAAAAGAAAAATTTAAGCTGGAAACAACCCAGATGTCCCTCAACCGAGGAATGGATAAAAAATACTGTGGTACATCTACACAATGGAATACTACTCAGCTATCAGAAACAATGAAATCATGCAATTTGAAACCAAATGGATGGAACTAGAGAAGCTCATCCTGAGTGAGCTAACCCAGACCCAGAAGGATGCACATGGCATCTATTCACTTATAATCGGATTTTATCCATATAGTACAGGATAACTATACTACAAACAATGCACCAAAGGGAACATGAACATAGACTTTGTTTCCTATCAATGAGACACTTTCCCCTATTGGTGCTGCCTTGTAGGCCCTAGTGTATGAGGAGGCTCTTGGCCCTCATATGACTGCTGAACTGGGGTGGGGGACTGTTATGTGGAAAGAGGACACTATGATGGAGATGTAACCTGAAGTAATAAATAAACATAAAAATTTAAAAATTAAAAATCTATCTACAAGCCGGGCGGTGGTGGCGCACGCCTTTAATCCCAGCACTTGGGAGGCAGAGGCGGGCGGATCTTTGTGAGTTCGAGGCCAGCCTGGTCTACAAAGTGAGTCCAGGACAGCCAGAGCTGTTAAACAGAGAAACCCTGTCTCGAAAAACCAAAAAAAAAAAAAATCTATCTACAAATTTAGCTCTACAGAGGTACTAGAAAGAGATCTCTAACATAAGGAGGTTAACTACACCCATGAAAACACAGGAAATATAATCTCACATCAGCAAAAGTAAAAGGGAAGCACAAACATGCACACACCACCACCAGTAGCAGCAGCAACAACAAAATCATAGAAATTAACAATCATTGGTCATTGGTATCTCTCAATATAAATGGTCTCAATTCCCCAATAAAATACACAGGGTTACAGAATGGATGCCAAAACAAGATCCATCCTTCTGGTGCATACAATACCAATGATAGACATTACCTCAGGATAAAGGATTAAAAATGATATTCCAAGGAAATGGACCTACGAAGAAAGTTGGTGCAGCCATTTTAATATGTAAAAAAGTAGTCTTCAAACCAAACTGATAAAGATATGGGGGGGGGGGAACTACATACTCATCAAAGGAAAAATCTACCAAGATGACATTTAAATTCTTAAATCTTTGCCCCAAACATAAGGGCACCCAAGTTTGTAAAAGAAACACTACTGAAACTTAAATCACTTATTGATTGACCTCCTACCCACTGATAGTGGGACACTTTAATACCCCACTCTCACCAATGGACAGGTCATCCAGACAAAAACTCAACAGAGAAATAGTGGACCTAACATGTTATAAACAAATGAACTTAACAAATGTTTTCAGAACTTTTTACCCAAACACAAAAGAATATACCTTCTCTGTACCTCATGAAACTTTCTCCAAAACTGACCATATACTGGGTCACAAAGCAAGTCTCAACAGATATAAGAAAGCTGAAATAACTTCCTGCATACTATCATACTGCTACAAATTAAAGCTGGATATTAACAACAGAAACAATAGAAAGTTTGCCAACTCATGGAAACTGAGAAACTCTCTACTGAATGAAAAATGGGTCAAAAGAGAAATAGAAAGAATGATGTTCTAGAATTCAATGGAAATGAATACATAGTAATATCTAAACTTATGGGACATAATAAAAGAGGTTCTAAGAGACAAGTTTATAGCACTAAGTGCCTACATAAGTTGGAGTGATCTCATACTAGCAACTTAACCACAGACCTGAAACCTCTAGAACATCAACAACAAAAAAAAAAAAAAAAAAAGAAGAAAGAAAGAAAGAAAAGAAAAAGGAATCACACCCAAGAGTAGTAGATTGTAAGAAATAATCAAACTCAGGGCTGAAATTAATAAGTAGAAACAAAGAGAACAGTACAAAGAATCAATGAAACCAAGAGTTGGTCCTTTGAGAAAATCAATAAGATAGACAAACCTTTATCCAAACTCACTAAAAGGCTGAGAGAGAACAACCAAATTAACAAAATCTGAAAAAGGGGGACATAGCAACAGACACTTAGGAAATCCAGAGAATCACAGGACACACTTTGAAAACCTATTACTCCACAAACCTGCAAAATCTAAGAGAAATGGATAATTTTCTCAATAGGTACCACTTGCCAAAATTAAATCAAGATCAGATTTAAATATACTTATCACTCCTAGTGAAATGGAAACAGTCATTAAAAGTATCCTCCCAGAAAAAGTGCCCAGGGACAGATGATTTTAACACAGACTTCAGCTAGACTTTAAAAGATGAGTTAATAATCTTCAAATTATTTCACTACATAGACAGAAGGAATATTGACCAATTCATTTTATGAACCTACAGTTATTCTGATGCCCAAACTACATAAAAGACTCAACAAAGAAGAGAATTACAGAACAATATCCATAATGAACATAGATGCAAAAAAAAAATACTTGCAAACAGAATCCAAGAATCTTTCAAAAGGATCATCTATCATGAACAAATAGGCTTAATACTAGAGATAAATAGTTCAATACACAAAAACCAGTAAAGGAAAAAACCACATGATGCTTTCATTAGATATAGAAAAGTCCTTTAAAAAAATCCAACACACCCTCATAATAAAAGTACTAGAGAGATAAAGATACAAGAAACATACCAAAATATAATAAAGGCAATTTACAGTAAGCCTATAGCCAACTATCAAATTAAATGGAGAAAAACTGAAAGCAATTCCACAAAACCAGGAACAAGGCAAGGTTGCCTACTCTATCTATTCAATACAGTACTTGATGTCTTAGCTAGAGCAATAAGACAATGAAAAAGATCAAAGGATGCAAGTTGGAAAGGAAGAAATCAAAGTTGTTATTTACAGATGACATGGTAGTATACATAAGTGACCCTAAAAATTTCACCAGGGAACTCCTACAGCTGATAAACACTTTTATAAAAGTGGCTAGATACAAGATTACCTTTAAAAAAAAAATCAGTAGCCTTCCTATATACCAATGAGAAACACACTGAGAAAATAATAAAAGAAACAGCATCTTTCACAATAGCCTCAAATACTATAAAGTATCTTGGGGTAACTTTTAGCAAATAAAGACTTGTATGATAAAACTTCAAGTCTTTGAGCTTCAGAGCTCTCAGACACACACATCTGCCGGGAGGGAAGTTCCTCACTCGACACTCAGGATATCATGGCCGCCCCAAAACTCGCAAGAGACCGTCTTGATGCAATCGCAAGAGGTTTATTTCGGGGGGGAAGGGGTGGAAAGGGGGGGCTCAGTGCACTGAGGGCGCCACTTGTATCCCACGCAGGGGTAGGAGCCGTGACCTCGATTTGGGGGAGAGTAGAATATTTAATAGGGGAGCACCACAGATTAAGGGGGTGGGGGAAATTACAGGTGGGAAGTACCAGCCCAGCCTATTGTTTACCACAACCCAAGGGGGAGGGGAAATACAGGTGGAATGTACCAGCCCATTAGTTAATCAGCGGGAAACATCCTACATCTGTTTGTCTCAGGAATGAATCTAATCTTGTTTTGTTATCTTTGTGGTCAGCCAGTTCCTGAAACCCTGGGGGCCCGTGGCCCTATTGACCTTTATTCTTGGTTCCTCCCTGTTTATGGTCAGCTAAGTTCTGGGAATCACCTGGCAGCTGGCCTGGCTCTACTGCCGACTTAGGGGGTCTTTTAATAATTTTCATTCCCTTCAGCCTTCCTATATACCAATGAGAAACACACTGAGAAAATAATAAAAGAAACGGCATCTTTCACAATAGCCTCAAATACTATAAAGTATCTTGGGGTAACTTTTAGCAAATAAAGACTTGTATGATAAAACTTCAAGTCTTTGAGCTTCAGAGCTCTCAGACACACACATCTGCCGGCATCCGTGTTTCCTGGTGGAAACAGAGCTTCCTCTGTCTCTTCCCAGGGCTCCATTCTTCCTCCCAAGAAGTTCTGCCTTCCTATACTCTTTCTGCCAAGCTAATTGGCCATCAGCAACTTTTATTATCCAATCATAGAATGCCTCAGATAGGGCATTAGCCATATCTCAGTGCATTGAAATCTGCTTTTGAAAACCATGCATAATTTTAGTGGAACACCTTACCTTAGATGGGCTGCCATATCAAACTCCAGCACAAGAGGAAGCTCTTAGCCCTCACGTAACTGAAGAACTCGGCGGTTTAATATATAGGGTTCCCCTCATATGAGGTTCCCCTCATGTGAGGAGAAGAAGAGGGAGATGAGGAACAGAGATGGAGGGAGAGGAGGACGGAGGAGACTGTGATTGAGATGTAACTTGAAAAAATAAATTTAAAAAAAAGGAAAAGAAAACCATGCATAAGACCTTTAATGGACAATTCGAAACTTCATATGTAAATACAAAAAAACCAAACAAACAAAAACAAAAACCCAGGATAGCTTAAAAATCTTGAATAATAAAAGAATTGCCAGAGATCCCACCATTCCTGATTTCAAACTGTAATATACAGCTATAGTAATAAAAACCACTTGCTATTGGCATAAAAACAGACACATTGATCAACGGAATTGAATTGAAGTTCCAGACATAAATCTGAAGATGAAACTTTTAATATCAAATATATTTATTAATAACTATAAGCACTTATAACAAATATGAACACTTATTACCTAACAACTAGCTCTAGGGATAACTATAAACCGCTACTACCTAACAACCCTATTAATAACTATAAATGCCTATTGCCTAACAACTAACCCCAACCTTTTAGAAGGATACAGTCTCTGGGGCAGGTCGCCAGGAACACCTAAGGACTAGATCCTTTATGGCACTTGGTCAACAGTCTTTCCTCAGGAACACCTCAGATGTAGGACTTTAGGGTGAATTGACTATTGGATTGTCATAGCAGCTTCACTTTAAATGAAGCTTGATTGAGGCTTTCTTCTCTGTGAAATTCCTCAGCTGTCCGTAAGCAAACTTATTCAGTTTGTATTAGCCACTCAGCCACTCTGCAATAGTTGTTGGGGCTGGCTGCAGTCCTATTCAGGCTGTCATTTGAACTGGCAAACCCTTCTAGGCAAAAGCTGTGCCAGTGTTTAGTCCTGGGCTTTTTGCTGCCTTTCTGAGGCCTTCCCTTCTCACCAGCTTCTTTCTGCCTCAGGGGGAGCTGACCGTATTTTTTCAACTCTGTTTGAGATCAGCTTTTCAGTCTGCCTGTATTATATCCACCAGATGCTACAAAGCCAATTGGCATCTAGTTGTCTCTAGCGGGGGAACTCTTGGGCTCCACCCACTTTGTCCTTAAATAGGGTCTCTTATTGTTTCACCTGGCTTCAGCCTAATCTGGGCTCCACCCACTTAGTAAGGCTATTAGCAACTGCAGACAATGCTAAGCCATAAACCCTGTTTTTAGTCCATATGCTGCCATGCCAAGTGCCCACGGGTGCCAGGCTGATCTTCATGCTCCCTTTTAAGAGACTGTATCAGAAGCCCCTAGACATAAACTAAATCTAATTTATATTAATGTAACTCCTCTTAAATAAATCCAAACACATATGGACACATGGATGTTGATAAGTAAACTAGAAATACACACTGGGGAAAATCCAGCATCTTCAACAAATCATTCTATGCAAATAGATCTATATCTATCACCTTGCACAAAACTTAAGTCCAAGTGAATCAGACCTCAACATAAAATCAGATACACTGAACCTGATAGAAGAGAAAGTGAGGAATAGCCTTGAGTGCATTGGCACAGGAGACAACTTCTGAACAGAATTCTGATAGTGTAGGCACTAAGACCAACAATTAATAACTGGACTCTCATGAAACTGAAAAGCTTCTTTCTGTAAGGCAAAGCACACTCTCAGATAAAGTGACAGCCTACAGAATGAGAAAAGATTTTTTACCAATCCCACCTCCAATAGATGACTAATATCCAAAATATATAGAGAACTCTAGAAATTAAATATCAAAAAACCCAAATAATCCAATTAAAAAATGGAATACAGATCTAAACAGAGATTTCTCAACAGAGGAATCTCAAATATCTGAGAAATACTTAAAAAATGTTCAATATCTTTAACCATCAGGGAAATGCAAATCTAAACTACTGTGAGATTCCATCTTACACCTGTCAGAATGGCAAAGATCAACAGCATTCTGGCAAGGATGTGAAGCACAAGAATACTCCTCCATTCCTGGTGGGAGTGCAAACTTGTTCAGCCACTTTGGAAATCAATATGGTAGTTCCTTCAAAAATTGGGATTCATCCACCACATGATCCAGTTTATACTACTCTTGGGCATATACCCAAAGGATGCTCCATCCTACCACAAGGACACTTACTCAAGTGTATTCCTTGTAGCTTTATTCATAATAACCAGAAACTGGAGACAATCTAGATGTCTTTCAACAAAAGAATGAATTAAAATGTGGTACATTTACATAATGGAATATTACTTCACCATTAAAAAAATGAAATAATGAAATTGCAGGCCAATGGATGGAAGTAGAAAAAATCATCCTGTGTGAGGTAACCCAGACCCAGAAAGACAAATATGGTATGTACTCACTTATATGTAGATATTAACTGTAAAGTAAATAATAATCAAGCTACAATCCATAGACCCAGAGAGGTTAGGTAAAGAGGAGAGGTCTAAGGGAACACATGGGTCTCCCTGGGAGGAGGAAATAGAATAGATTTTCCAGGAGGATTAGGAGTGGTTGGTAAAGGAAGTCGGGAGATCAATCAGGTAAGGGAGGGAGATGGAGTGAAGTTAGAGATTTTGGGGAGAAATAACTGGAATTGGGGGCCATTTGGGGGGTGATTTGTAAATCTGTCCTGCCTGCAAAATACGCTAGGGCGCTGGTGGCACAGAACTTGTGGGAGTAGCCAACCAATGTCTGATTTGACCTAAGGCCACTCCATGAGAAGAAACCAACACCTTACACTGTTTGTATACCCAAGATCCAGAGACTACATAGGGTAAAACCAAACATTACTGATGTAAAAAATCGTGTTAATAAAATTCCTCTTGATGATATTCTACTGTAGTAATATATCAGTGTCATATCCAGTCATCATCAGCAATACTTCCTCCAGCAATAGATAGGAACAGATGCAGAGATGCACAGCCAGACATTATGTGGAGAGAATCTATATTGGAGGTCTCTGACTAATCCCTCCCCTCAGAGCTCAGTTAATCCCATGGAAGAGGAAGTGGAAAGAGTGTAAGAACCTAAAGGGGTTAGAGGGCACTAGGAGAACAAAGCTCTTTGAATCATCTCAGCACAGCACATAAGAGCTCACAGAGACTGAAGCTGCAAATACAGGGCCTACATGGGTCTACACCAGGTCCTCTACATTTATATTATAGCTATTAGCTTGGTATTTTTATGGGACTTCTCACTATGAGAACACGTGGGTCTCTGACTCTTTTGCTTGCTCTTGAGTCTCCTTTCCTTCTGCTTGAGTTGTCATGACCAACTTCGATATGATAGATTTTGAGTCATTATATTTTGTTTTGTCATGGTTGGTTATCTCTTACAAGCATGTTCTTTTCTAATGAGAAGCAGAAAGGAAGTGGATCCAGAGGGGAGCTGGGGAAAAACTGGCAGGAGGAGAGGGAGGGGAATCTATTTTTGATAAAAGAAAAAAAAAAGAAGCTAGAATATGGATTGAGGACAGGCAGAGCTGCTGAGTGGTTGTGTGTAGTACAGAGCTTGCCCCGAGAGCCAGCATCGTTATCATCCCATGTCTAGGCTTTGGTCATATATTCAGTGCTCTGACCTCTAGATGGTTTTCCTACCCTACTCTTGGGGTCACAGAACTTTTAATCAGTGGGACATCAATGAGTGTGAGTGACACTAACAAAGATTGATGTATTTCCACACTAGCAGCTGCTTGCTCTTATTATTCTGACATCACCATGGATGAGTGCCAGGCTAGCTGTCTGGTGACTGAATCACCTCCCTGTTACATTTTCCTTGACAATTCCATGAACAGACAGGTCTCTTGCACGCTTAAGGGTCCACCCCACCAAAATGAGAGGAAACACTCTGGGAAGCCCAGCTTAATGACTGAAATGAAGTTTCATACTCTTCTCAAGGTACTGAATTGTAGAGCAGCTGATTTAAAGACAGAAAACAGAAAATAAAGAAACAAAAACAAAACAAGTGATACAGAGACGAGCAGGTGGATACCTATTTTAGGCAATGTTGTTTTCAGTTCTTTTGTCAGGACTCAGATGCTATAAATAAGGAGATAATTTGGCCTAACTTTTGTCATGTGCTCATACACTGGCTAGAAGATGGAACATTATTACCTTGTCATTTGCACCAGCCTCTGTTTATGGAGGGAGTGCTAACTCCCTTTAAAAAAGAAACACAAATTAATTTTGGTCTACTAAAAATAATTGCAGAAACCTTTACTAGATAACACTGATTGTTTGATTTTAAAGTATTTTGTGATGTGTTGACAAACATGAAATGTTCAGATACTTGAAAGAGGTATTTCTTCTCTTGAGTTAGCTCAATTGTGAATTCGCTTATTAACTCAATAAGTACTTTTTGACTCACTGCTGTGCACGAGGTCCTGTGCCAGGACTTAGAGATCCAGAAATAACAAATTCCTATTTTTTCTGTGCTCAAGAACTTTATCATTTGTAGACATTGGTAATAAGTCTAATGATTTGGATGGTTTGTGTGTGACTCCTACCTCAGACCAGGAACAGAGAGTACGTTGCTTGCAAGGATGAGAAAGAATGAGGGAAAGAGAGCCCTTCTTGCATGGACTATGACCAGAGTGATGGAAACTGAGGAAATAAAAGCAGACAGTGACCAGATTGTGAGAATTTTGCTTTGCATGTAAAGGGGTTTAGAATGTGTGAAATGATAGAATGCTACTGAGGAGTTTTAAGTAGAAGTGATATACTTAATTTAAAAATTATGAAAAGGTGACAAAATTTACCACCTGGTCCTTTGTTCATCAGTTCAGTAGCATTAATTAATTCACACCCAGAATTTTTTTACTTGCATATCTTAAAATGTATGTGCATTCTGTAGCTTTCCCATTTCTCCCTCCTCAACCCCTTCTACAAGTAGATACCAAGTATAAGTGAAATCATAGAGTATTTGTCCTTTTGTGACTGAATTATTTCACTCAGCACAGCTAGTGAGAGGATTGCATTTCTTTTGGAGGCTGAACATCATTTTACAGTATGTGTACTGCTGATTTTACATCTTTCATCTGATGATGGATTTTTAGGTTGTATCTTTTTTTACTGGTTCTTATGAATTGTACATCAGTGAACATGGTTATACAAATTGTATATCAGTGGACATAGCTGTACAAATTATTTTAGTAATTAGAATGGTGTGAGAATAGTTTGAAGGGTTTGAGCTAGCAACTTTTAAAAATATTCCCTACCAGTTATTTTGAAATATATAATTAACTATTGTCAACTATAATTATCCTACAGTGCTATAGAACTTTTAGGGTTTATTATCTTCTCCAACTGCATCCCTGTAGTGATTAAGCATCTTGAGACATGTTTTTAAGACTTAGTTTCAATACTTCTATTTATATATGAGTGTGTGTCTATGTGAGTGAATTTTGCCTGTATGTAAGTGCCAACCAAAGACAGAGGCAGCATTGGTTCCACTGGAGCTGGATATACATGCTTTTAGGAGCCACTCAATGGATGCTGGGAACTGAAATTGGGTTCTCTGCAGTAGCAACAAGTGCTCTTAGCCACTGAGCCATCTCCCCAGGCTGTCTAAATATTTTTAAAGACCATGTAAATATCATGCCTCCTCGAAAATATTTCTTCTATACTTAGCATCTATTAACATGTCTTTCCTGAATGAGTCTTTCCCATGATGATTACAAATGGCAGTTTTCCAGCTCCTGTGGCTTTGTTATCATTCAGCAGAGACTGTCTTTTGTCAATTAATATATTTAAGTACATATTTTTTTTAATCTCTTACCAATTTTGATTCAAGTGTTCCACCTTTTAAAAAAGACGGAATCGTTGCTTCATCAGCATGTGTGTGTGTGTGTGTGTGTGTGTGTGTGTGTGTGTGTGTGTGTTTTCTGGGACTGAACATAGGTTCTTGAGTGTGGGAGGCAAGAATTCTACTATTGAACTCTTTCCCCCTAGCTCCTATTTAAAAAAACAAAACAAAACACTTTTATACTTTTTGTATGACATCTCACAAAATTTAGGTTTGATAACCTAGGTAATGAAAATGTTACATCTTGCCAGGCATGATGGGTAACTGTAATCTCCACACTGTGGGAGGCAGAGGAAATGGTGCTCTCTGAGTTTAGCCAGTCCCTGTCTCAAAAAAAAGTAATGTCTAATATAGAACTTAATGATTCTGCTGACATAAGTAGTCATCATCTAGTGAAAAAATTTATTAAAGAACTGCCTCTCTTTTCAATATGGTCTATCACCTCAAACAATTTATTTTCATTACCTCAAATTTATGTCAACTGACAAAAAAACTCAACTGTAAATCATGGAGTAATTTAAAATATTTTTTAAAAACTTCACGTTGTAAATGTTAAAAGTTTTTATTTGGTGGCTAGTTTAAATGTGATGCCTATTTTTTAAAAATAATCATAGAAATATGATTAAAGACATACCCTTGAAGGTGGAATTTCTTTGGAAAAAGGTAGTTTACTAACAGGTTTGAACATAGAAAACTTTTCAGTTTAGTATGTTGTCATATCAGATAGTTTAAACAGGCATTTGTGATTTATTGAGAACATTTGTCCTAGGTATTTCTTTTTTCATTTCTATAATTCAGCATAATATGAATATTTAATATTAATTGTCAAGTTCTTCATGCGAATGTTTTTATTTACCCTGATTCTTTCCTTCTCCTAACACATTTCCTTGTCAACTTTAGTGGCAAGCAAGAGGAATCCAAAGTTACTGAGATCAGAGACTTTTGTCGGTGTTATTTTAATGGATATATCCCTTCTACTCAAGTACTATGCTGCTGTTTGGAGGTAGTTCTTCAGAGAGATCTATCTTCTTTATGAGTATTATTTCTTCCAACTTTGTTCATAATAAATTCGGAGTGATTTTCTAGCCACCTTGGTTAACAGACATATGATAGAATGCTTTATTAGTACAGTTTAGAAAGTTAATTGAAGTATTATAAGGCACTTGGCACAGTGTTATCTTGAGCATTCACCATCACTCCAAACAAACAAACAAACAAATCTCTGGTGAATATAAGTCAACCATAAGGAGTATTAGAAAATGCTTGCATGCACTGGTAAGCTCTGGATTCTATCTTGAAGTACAGCTACTATTTTGATAAGATTGTGCTCTCAGATCATCCTGGGTGTCCTCATTACCTATTGTTCAGTAACAAGGTGGCCTGAAGCCTAGTAGCATAACATAACAAATAATTGGCTTGCTGTGGTGGTGCACACCTTTAATCTAGCACTGAGAAGGCCCTGTGAGTTGGAGGCCAGCCTGAGCTACATAGGGAGTTCCAAGTCAGCCAGGACTAAACAGTGAGACCTTGTCTTAAACAGGAGCAGCAGCAGCAACAACAACCAACAAATAACAATAGCAAAAGCTCTAACATGGTTTTTTCCCCAAGGGACCCACATAGTGGAAAAAAGAAAACTCTTGAAAGTTGTCCTCCATGTGTGTGCTGTGGCACTTGTACCACACATATACATACACAATAAAATAAATGAAGGAAATGCAAAATGCTTTGTTTCTAGTGTGTCTTCTTTTGTTAAAGACACTTTACAAAATAAATCCGATGTTTTCACATCTTGAAATAAATAGCCTTTTCCAGTTTTTCTTGAACTACGAAGATGTTTTTCCTCCACAACTGAGAAATGCAAGTAAAGAAATAGCTCATCAACACTGACAAATGGCAAATGACACTTCACTTTTTATTAAGGAGGCAACAGGGCATAGGAGACACTGTGACAAGCATCTTTTAAGAGAGAAACCACTTCTCAATTTCAGCCCATAATTTCCACAGGGAATGTAGGTCAGAAGTAGGAAATTCTATCCACTTTCCTACAAACAGTACGATTTTGTTTTTCTTTATGGATGAATAATATTCCAATGTATTTTATGCTACATCTTTACTCCCTTATTTGTTAACAGGACTCAAAACTGAATGAATAGTACTACAGTAAACATGGATACATAGCTGTCTTTGAGGAATGATAATCATTTGATACACACACACACACACACACACACCCTCAGGAGTGAGAAAGCTGAATTACATTATAGTGTTTTCTTTTTTCACCATCCTTGCTGGCTTCCATAGTGGCTACACTAGTTTGCAATCTTACAAAGTGAATAAGGGTTTCCTCTTTCCCATATCTTTTCCAATGTTTGTTATCATAAGTTTTCTTTAAAATGTTTATTATACTTATTTAGTGTGAGTGCATACATATGTATGTGTCATACATGAGTCATGGTGCACGTGTGTGAGGTCATAGGAAAACTTGTAGACATCGATTCTCTCCTTGCACCATTTTGGTTCTGGGAATTGAACTGAGATTATCAAGTTTTTTGGCAAGCACCTCTAGCCAATCTCTCTGGCAACCAGCATGCTTTCTCAATACAAGTCAATTTTGACTGAAGTTAGATGAAATCTCTAAGTAGTTTTATTTTGCATTTTCTTGATGGATAACGAATTTTTATTGATGGGTATTGAACTTTTATTATTTTTAATTTTTTATTGATGAATATTGAATTTTTAAAAACATATTTGCAGGTCATTTGCATTCTTTTACGAACTAGCTGTTCAATGAAGGCCTGGCACAGACTTTCTCCAATTGTGCATAATATGCTTTCACTGTGATGATTGTTCCTTTTGCTGTGTATTTTATTCTCATCATAAAGGACTAGTTTGAGCTATTGGAACCCCACAATTTCTACTGCTCATAACTATGATTCCCTAAAGCCCAGTTCCTCTGGGTAAGTGTACTCACTTGCTTATTCTCCTGACTCCCCACACTAACTTAGCTGGTTGCCAGTCTTAATGAGAAGATGAACTCTGCTCTCCTGTGTCTCTGATCTCAACCTTGTCTTAGTGTCATTCTTCTGTGGCCACATTGAATTACAAGAAAGAGACTGACTGGCTAGGATAACGTTGCAATACTTGCTGAGTTCCAGAAGAAAGGAACATAGAGGAATTTATATTTTCCAGAGCAGCAAGCTCAAACACAAACTTTCGAGATGACTTCCTCTTACATTAGCACACAGTGACTTTGACAAGCACAGAGCACTTCTCCAGTACCAGCTACTGTGCAGACCTTTGATTTTCTGTTTTGCATCTATTTCTGTGCCTGTGTCTCCCATGGCATCTCTCCCTCTTCCCCTTCTCTTACTGCTCGCCTATACTGTGATACTGAATTGATGGAGGTTCATCATTGAGAGCTCTTTTTTTTCTTAAGAAGCTTCTAGGTTTTTTCAAGCCACTCCTTTGAAGGACTTTGGTGCCTCTTCTCTTATCTAAGCTGAGGAGAAACTGGCTTTGGCTGGTTTGATTCTGAGTCAAAAAGATGCTGAAAAATATGCCTTGCTACTAATCCACCATCTTAGTTCCAATTCTAAAACCTTAAACAAATAAGCAACACTGGATGAAGAGTTTATCTTCAGCTGAATCTGGTGTGTAGGCTGTCGTGAACTGAGACGTGATAGCATGGAAGAGAGAACTAACCCTAACCCTAACCCTAAGCCCAGGGAACCTGAGTTTACAGTACAGTGTGGTGATTTGTGTAAGTGGAGGTGAACTGAGCGTGTTGTGACTTAAGTCTAGCCAGACCCCGAATGGGCCAGGGTAAGGCAACTGCTGTAGGTAAATTCTGAGTGTCAAACTCTGACAGCAAGGCATGATGTGAGGTGGGCTCTGCAGACTCCATCTTCTCATTTGGAAGCCTAGACATTAAGGCTGGTTGAGCATCAGTATGCCGACCTCCCCTTAAAGACGGTGGGTGTCTCCTTCCTAATGGTGCTGGAGGGTACTTGAGTAACTGATGGAGATAAAGAAGACAGTTGTATTTATGGGTTTGGGAAGCAGGTCATGAGTTTTATAAAGATAGGAGGAAAGGGAGAGAAGTCATGGCAGGAAGTTCAGCCCTGTCTAAGGGTCAGAGAAGTGTCCCTGGGAAGATTAATTAAGCTGACATTTGAATAATAAAGAATGGCATGAAAAAAAGGCCTCCAGGGAGAGGGGGGCATCGGGTGATGTGGCCCTGGGATGGGAAGAAGTATGAATGCATTAGAAAGAAGCTACAGCATGCAGAAAGGGAAGGTAATTTTTATGAAGCAAGAGCTGTGTTGTAAAGGGCTTCCAAGGCCCTGTTAATGAGACTGGCCTTTAGTTCCAAGACTAGTGTTAAATAGGAGCATGGCATGATCAAGTTAGTGTGAGGGTTTTTAAGTAGATTTTTTTTGTATGATGTATAATGTGTGGAAAAAAAACAGTAAAAAGTCATAGACTTGCAGTTTGATTAAATTTCAGAATGAAAATGTAACTAATACATGGACCGAGAACAGGAGGCTCTTTTTAGTGTTGGTCTCCACTAGAAACATCAGTGTATTAACTTCCAGAACTACTAATTCATTTTCCTGAATTTTGAACTTCTTACACATTACAGTATAAGTGTGAGCTTCTCTGTGTTTGGTTTGCTTCATTCATCATTTTTTTTGTGAGGCTTGCTCACGCCGTGCTGCCTATAGTTAGCTTATTCTCTGTTCTTGGCTGTGTAACTTGTCCTTTTCACTGGTGTGGGTGTTTGAGCACAAATCTGGACACTACAGGAAATAATGCAGAGATATTCCTGTGTATGTCCTTTGTACATAGTGTGGTGTCAGGGTTGCACTGTAGCTGTATCAATTGGGACTGGGCACCATATGATTACTTGTTCTTTTGCATTTTGACCAGTTGTATCTTTCTGGAATGATCTCTGGCTACTGCTAAAAGAATATTCTTTAATGAGAGACAAGAGCTACATTATTTATCTGTAGGCAAAAATATAACTGTATTAGGAATGATACTGGTTTAGAAACATGGCAGCAATGGGTTCTATAGGGTCCTTGGCCTTACTAGCCATAAGGTTTATTCTGTCAAGCACATATTTCTTCCTACTGAATTGGTTTTAAGTCCAGTTAGATAGCTGTTGATTATGGCCGGGATGTAAGTGTTATTCTTGTATCTTTTGGGGTATCTTTCTGTTCTGGTCATCGTTGTGATGTGAAGGCTTTTCAGCTAGGTAGGATTACTGGTTGCTTTTCTCCTTTGGCAGTTTGCATAGCTTCTTCTGATGCCCTGAAAACTAGTTCTCAGGGATGAGGACTGCAGCTCAATTCCATATCAATTCCAAGTCTTCTGTTCAAAGTATGGGATATTGTAGGGGTTAGATAAATTAGATTTAGAAAATATATAGGAGTTTCTGATACTGTCTCTTAATTCAGGGCCTGAAGAGCATTATCAGAAACTCCTATATATTTTCTAAATCTAATTTATCTAACCCCTACAGGATATCTTCAACAACATGGTCTTCCCTCCAATTTCTGTAGGCAATAAAGGCAATGGCAATAATGGACACTGTTTGGGGGTCCCTAGGACTACCTGACCAACATCTTGCAAGGAGGTTTCCCATACCTGGGATATTTGTTAGATAGCCTATGGCTTTGGGGGGGGCATTGTCATCCCATGTAGTATAACTTCATTTAAGCTGTGTATGTGTGTGTGCATATATATATATATATCTCAAACTGTAAGTAAACATAAAATACTTTGTTTCTCTATAGCTTTTTCAAACATCCTTAGGATTATTTATCCCTGCTTTCTCTTTTTTCCTTTGTATTACCCTCCGTCCCCCTCTTTTTCCCATTTATCCCATTATAACTCCTGTGTTCTACTGTTCCCTCTAGCTGCCCACCCCACATAGTCCCTTTGTATTTTCCTGGTGACTGTAGTTACTCCAGGTTATTACATTTAAAAGTTGAAGACTAGAATCCACAAATAAGAGAGAACATGCAGTGGTTGTCTTTCTAGGTCTGGGTTACCTGGCTCAGGGTATGTTCTAGTTCCATCTATTCAACTCCAAATTTCATGAATTCACTTTTCTTTACAGCTGAATAGTATTTCATTAGATATACGTACTAGATCTTCATCATCCATTTATCACCTGAAGGACAGGTTGTTTCCATTTGCTGTCTATTGTGAATAGAGTGGCAATGAACATGGCTGCTCAAGTACCTGTAGAGATAAGTCCTTTGAGCATATGCCAAGGAATGGTATAGCTGGGTCATATAGGAGATGTAATTTTAGCTTTATGAGAAATCTCCACGCTGAGTTCCATAGAAGCTACACCAGTTTACAATCCCACCAACAGTGAGTGAGGGTTCCCTTTTCCCCATCTTCACTTGTGTTTCTTGTTAGTTTTTGTTTCTTGATCTTAGCCATTCTGACTGAGATATGATGAACTCTTCAGGGACAGTAAACTATTAAAGATGATCTCTCTCTCTCTCTTTCTCACATACATACACACACATATAAAACAAACAAACAAATAAAAAACCAAAACAAAAAAACAATACAAGACAAAACAACAAAACCAAAAAAAAAAAAAAAAAGGAATCTGGGAATATGGCTCAATGGGCAAACTACTTGCCCTGAAAGCATAAAGATATGAGTTTGACTCCCTAACATCTATGTAAAGCCAGGCATAGTAACCCAAATACGTAACCCCAGCCTTAAGAGTGAAGGCAGAGACAGGTGGATCTTTGGGGCTTAGTGACCAACCAGAGCACTCAGACTCTGAGATTCAAGTTCAATGAAGGACTCTGTCTCAAAAAGAAGAGTGACAGAGACATGTTACAGAAAATTTTTATTAAAAAAACCTGTATATATTAATACTCAACAAATATCTATTAAACACCAATATCTTATAACCTAAAGCCTATGATCTAAAGTCTATAATCCAAGAACACCATAATACCTATCTAAGAATACCTAACTAACACTATTTTACCTTTATTAAAACGATATTAATATTCTTATCATAGGAGTGTGCAGGGTGACTTGGTTTACGGCAATCCCAGTGGGTAGTACCTTTCAAGCTTAAAGTGCGTTGGGTGTTACTTTGATAGTTTCCAAGGCCAATTTATTCCAACCACCAAATTGTGTCCAGTTTATAAAGTCACTCTGTTCCAACCGCCAAACTGAGGCTGGCTTTTTCCATAGGCTTCATGGCCTAAAGATTCTCCAAATGGCTTCCAAACTCCACCTTCTTTGCTGCCAGCCTTAATAGGCTGAATTACAGCACAGGGTCTTTCTTGGCCTAAATTGCAATGAAAAGCCTTTCTCTCTTGGACTCCTCCTTTCAGTTTATGACCATTGTGGCCTAATGGCTTCAATATGCCATACCTTGCTGTGCACTTCTCCAGTGTGACTTTTCAGTCAGTGAGGGCAGGAGGAAGAGAGCACTGCCTGGAGCTCTCTGGTTTATATATCATGTTTTCTTTCAATCCTTAGTGGTCTTGAGGGTCCACAAGATTTCCCCCTATGTCCAGCAGTCCTGTTGCTTCTCACAGCAACTGATGTCATCTGCCCGACTTGCGTGGTTTCTTAGCCACGCCCCTTCAACAGGGCAGTTCGTGTTTCCATTTGACAACCTCAAAGGACACCAGGGCAATCCCCTATGTGCTACCAGATGCTAAGCTGAACTGCATATCAATTTCACTAAGGAGGCCCAACTTCCACCACAGAGGCAGAGAACCTCAAAGTCAACCTTTGACCTTTATATGCACATGCACTAGGAACTACCTAGATGCATAAGTTTATACACACACACAGGAGAGAGAGGGAGAGAGAGAGAGAGGGAGAGAGAGAGAGAGAGAGAGAGAGAGAGAGAACAAAAACAAAGCAGAAGCCATGTAGATATATAGGGACTGGATTGCTATTCCTAAGGGAATGCAGGCATTTTTTCACTTTGTCATGGTTTGATAGAGATTGAATTATATCACTTGATGGCTGGATATTGTGTAAAATAAATTGTGCTCAATCCAATTTCTTATAGACCAATGCTTTCATTGCCGAAATTGCTATTGCAATAGCTACCTTATTGGCAGTCTTAGCAATAACAGGCTGAGCTGAGTGAGGAGAACTCAGCCACTGATTTATCTCTGAGCATGGGTTTAGATACAGGTGGAGATGTATAAGTACAGAGTAGTATGGAACAATTGCCCAGACTGAATAATATTATATGTAATGTTATATGTTATTTAGAAATCTACCTTGATTGTTAAAGCAAGGACTTTAAAAATATTTGTCCTTATAGCCTAGATAAATGTAGTCCTCACCGCTCAACAAGGAAACCTTTTTGCAATAGACACCATTATAGAAAACCACAAGCAATCAAAATGCAGAGTTGTGGAGCCCAGTCCCAGTGGTTACATCAGTACAGCTCCCATACCTAAGGCTCAGGGATCATTGTGGAAGGAGCAGAAAGATAGTAAGAGACAGATGCTCAGGGAGTTTGCTGTGAGATTGTCTCTCCTAGGAATCTTAGTTGCTACATCCATAAAATCTTACCAACATGACTGCCTAAACATAAGCTGAACAAGGACAACAATAATACATATTTTAATGTGGGCAGCCCAGGAAGCCTCAACACTACACAAAGAACTACAGGTAATTAAGAAGTGCTGAGATTTCCAGTGGTGACAACTTCCCTATGAGAACATGTCTCTCGCAAAGGATCTTCATCCCTCTCCAGAAGAGGAGAAGAGGAAACACCAGAAAAAGCACCTGGTGCAGAGCCCCAACTCCAACTTTATGGATGTGAAATGCCCAGGATGCTATAAAATCACCATGGTCTTTAGCCATGTACAAACGGTTGTCCTGTGTATTGGCTGCTCCACTGTCCTCTGTCAACCCATAGGTGGAACAGCAAGGCTGACAGAAGAATGCTCCTTCAGGAGGAAGGAGCAGTGAAAGCTGCTGGTTCAAGATGAGTGGGAACTGTTCCAATAAAAGATTTTGGATATATATTGTTTGTCTTTTTTAACTAGTAGGAAGTTGTGCCTCAAGTATTCCAGGGCAACCAGAAGAGTGGTCCTTTTGGGTCAAGAAGGCCTTGAAGATTAAAGTCCATTATAAAGTGAGATTTCAAGGGCTGGCGAGATGATTGAGCCAACAGAGACACTTGACAGCAAGCCTGTCTTAAGTCCCCAGAACCTACATGGTGGAAGGAGAAAACAGACTCCTTCAAGTTGTCTCTGACTTACACACGTGTGTCAGGGCATGTTTGTGCTCACTTCCTTCCTAACCCATGCAAATAAATGTAAGAAAACTTTTAAATAAAATGAGATTTAAGTGTTAAAAAAAAGAAATGCTGAGAGTGGGAGAAACTGTCTTGCCTAGGAAAGAGTGAACCAATTGGTTATCCAATGCCAAACTATAATTATCAGTCCTGAAAACATGCATATATACATATATACATACATACAAACATATAGCATTATTTAGTCTGGGAAAGTTGTACTTATTTATTTAGGAATATACTTATGTATTATATATATATAATATATTTATCAATTAATTGAAAAAAGAGGCCATGAATTTGAAAAAAAAAAGAGCAAGGACTGGTGATTTGGAGGGGGAAAAGGAAAAGGGGAAATGATGTAGTATATTATAATCTCTGACAGACATTAGTTGTAAGGCAGGAATTATAAAGGACTTTCTACCCTGTCTTTGGATAGCTAGGCTGTCAACTTACCTGCTTCTGAGTTTTGTCCTATTCGAACAGCGTTCTGTCTACAGTTGAAGCAAGGGATTTTTTTTTTTTTTTTTTTTTTTTTTTTTTTTTTTTTTTTTTTTTACCCAGTGACAGCTTGCCACTAATGCAACCATCTCCAAATGGAAATTCTTCAGTGCTCATCATCAACTTGGAGTAGAATAGGAGATACTGTCAGGAGCCGACATGTCTCAATATCAAAAAATCTTAAGTTAAGAAAACATCTTTGAATGCCATACTCTACAGATCTATTCTACAGTCCTGGCTGGAACAGTCTGTGGGGCTGAACCATCTTAGTTAGCCATTTTGAATTGTTCTGGTTGTAGATTTTTGAGGAAACAGTTATTGAGGAAGTCTGGGCTACTTGTCTTCTTTGGTGTCTGGTCCCTTTTCTTCAGAGGTTTCAGTTGTCCAGTTGTCCCTGGACTCCTTGGATAGATGCTTTTAATCTCCTGGAAAGATAAAAACAGAGCTCTTCCCTAATCCTAACTCTGGGGCACTACTTTTTTTGGCAAGTAATATCTCTTCTAGAGCAAATAGATTTTTTTGACAATTTAAAAAATATTATCTTTCAATTGAGATTAAAAAATTTATTTTGATAATTTAGAACTAAACATACTTTTAAGTGTATGTATTTTGAGATCACAAAGGATAATTCACTTTGAATTTCAGAATGCTTTTTTTGAGTAGCTTTTAAACTTAAATCATTGCAAATCCTATGTGCCTGTCTCTGCCTTCTAAGTATTAGGATCAAAGGGGTGTGCCTCCCAATTGTTGGGATGAAAGGTGTGTGCAGCCGCCACCCCTGGATCTGAGTTTTTCTCTGTTTGGTGCTTGGTCTATGTCAGGCTCGCCTTGAATTCAGAGATCTGCATGTTTCTGTCTCTAGTGTGTTGGGATTAAAGGTGTACACCATGGGCCAAGAGGCTGAGGATAGATTCTCTCTAATGTATGGAGAGAAATTAGGGACTGTCCAGGCAGCCAGTTGTCTGTCATTTCTTACTTTTGGGAGCTGCTGGCTCTGCACTTCCTGTATAATTAGATTCTTCTCAAGTCTCTGATATGATTGAAGACTAGATAGTTATAGTCTTACAGTTAAATTTTGAGTTGCTTAGGAATTAAGAGAGTGTTCTGGATCTAAGAAGATGTTTTTAAGTTGGTAGTGCAAGTTAGGATGGAAACTGAGTTAGGTATAGAACTTTAAATTCAGGTAGATAGATAGATAATAGAATAATAACATTAGTTGTCAAATATGTATGGATTGGACATTGGGAAAGTATGTCATACCCTATAATTTTCACAATTGTGGCCTAATTATTAAAAAAAAAAGAATTATGAGTTCTGGGAGAAAGGGGAGAGGGTGGGAGGGCGGAGCCAGGAGGGGCAGAAGGAGGGGATTTTGATGGAGATGTAATTTGAAGTAAAAAATAAACATAAAAAAACTGGCATGCATGTAACTTGAATTATTAAATAAACATATAAAAACACACAACAATATTATAATCTCAAAAGAGAAATAAGAAGACTTCTATATAGGAAATCAGAATAGACTTTAAAAGATAATTTATATTGCATTCGTTATACTTTGCATCCTAAAATTTTTGTAGAGCTCATGTGTTGAAGTCTTGGGTTCCAGCTTGTGATGAAACCTTAAAGAAGTGAGACCTAACTGGATAAAGTAGGTCATTGGAGATGCATTCTTGAAGGAGATGTTGGGACCAGTCTAATATCTATTCCTGGAGAGCAAATTTTCTCTACCCATGGTGCCTCCTGCCATGATGTTCTGCCTTGCCAGAGACCAAAAACAAGAGAGCACTGCCTATCCAAGGAAGAAGCACAAGTCAACTGGAGCATGTTTGCCTACAGCTAAGGGCTATAGAATTCAGCTGCTAGGAACACTAACATACCCTCACTCTAAACTTATCCAGAAGGGTATGAACCAAAAGTCTGGTCACCAAGTCAGAGAATTCAGACAAGATTATTATAGTTCTAAACAAATAAATTTTAAATAAAAATTCCACATTCAATATGTATTACAAATCAGCTGTGTATTACATGGAAGATGAGACCTACTGGTGGGAAATTGTTGATTTTTGCTGGCAGAGCTGTGACGTGGGCTTATTGGCTCATCCAGTCACTTAGGACCTTGACTTTTCTTTCTCCCACCTATGTCAAGCACCTATTAGGTGACTTATCCTAGGAAGAGACAAACATACATAGCTTCATCCCAGATAGGGCACCAAGAACCAAAGAAATGATTCCACCCAAGTCTAGTTTGGTGAAGCATTGAGTTTATTGGGGGGTTCCTTATAAATGGGTGAAGGATTATTTATAGGAGTATAGGTGATTCAAAGGAAACCACTGGGAGATGCAGCTCAAGTAATTTTGGCTTTTACTTCATACCCTCTGGATGAGTTCTGAGTAAAGTATGTCAATGTTCCTAGCAGCTGGATTTTGTAACCCTTTGAACCACCATTCTCGATCTATATCCATGAAGCAAATATTCACTATTCCTTGGATGGGCAGTGCTACACTATTTGTGGGCTGTGGTGAAGCAGAACATTATGGAATGGAGGGTCACCCATGAGCTCCTCCCCTATCATTAGTAACCATTTTCAGTTAATGACTGAGACTGGAGGAGTGGCTTCTTTTTTTTTTTCAATGAGGTAGACACAGTGAGTTGTTTTTGCTGTAGAAAATAGTCACTACTCACTCATGTGCATACAAGCTCAGTGGATTAACAGAAAGAAGCTGGGAAGAAAATGTTTTGAGAAAGAGAGAGTGGGGATTAGAGGGGTGTGTGTGTATGAATATAATCTCAATACATTGCATAGATGCATGAAATTGTAAAAAAAAATCTAATTAGTCCATAGGGGAGTGATTTTAGAAAACTATCCTCTTGATGAGCTGGATGAAGTTCTATATGATAACATAACAACATAGTTTCTTCAAGGTCATTTATGAAGTAGGAAACCCAGCATTTAAACCAAGGCACAGTTACACGCTGTTTTTTTTCCTCACTGACTGTCTTTATTAAAGCACCCACAAAGAAGAATAGAACATGATTGTGAAACTATTAAAACATTGAGTTCTAATCTTCTTCTGTGTGATAATTTGGCCATTCATCTTTTCTGACAGTGATAAACGCATAGATAAATCTTGATTGGAAAGGAAGTCTTTTGGCAGAAAAAAATGAAAGCGAAATTACATTTGAACTAATTTAAAAGTAGCATTTGAGGGGTGGAGAAGAGAGCTGTCTCATAGCACAATGCTCTTTAAATAGCCTGTCATAGAAAATCTCCACAAGTGACATGAGAGAGACAGAAGAGGGTGTACATAAGACCTACGGTCACTCTAACTCTTTTGCTCAATATAAAATGGATTTCAAAAGCTATAGCATATCAGATACTTGTCAAAATATCAGCCCAGGAGGGAGCATGGCACAGAGGAATTTGACAGATTGTGCTCAGAGGAGCATAGGAGCTAGAGGTTGTCATGCATGAGCATGCAGACAATTATAGGAGATTTGAAGACCAACTAGACAGTACCCACATCTGTATATGACACAGCCCCAAATGAAACAATGTTACCAGGTATTAGGTACTGGTCAAGAGGAATTTGAAAGAGATGAAAAGCTGGTTGTGTTATAAATTATTAGGGATAACATCCAGTCCCATTCTACTTTTCTGTATCAGTTTGACATGGATTTTGATCTGTGTTGAAAGACCTCAGTTCAGAAATGAAAAAGGCACTTGGCAACACAGGGTCCCATCCCTTATACGTAATTCTCAGAACGAAATGTTTTGATGAGGTGAATGTTTATGCAAAATCTAACTTAAACTGGTATATGGTTGAACTGTATGTATGTATGCTTTAGTCTGTAACAGTCTTGTTTAATGTGAATACTCATGTATTCTGTTATAAAAATATTAATGTGTTTCACATGTAGATCGATTCCAGACCACACAGTGGGCATTACATAAGAGTGTACATAACATGTTACATTCTTTTCATGTGTAATGTACAGGTGCACATGTGTGTTCAGGTAACCATACATGTGTGCTTGTGCATGTGGAGGCCAGTGGAAACTTCAAGTCTCATTCCATAGGTGCAACACACAATGACTTTTTTTTTTTGAAACAGGGTCTGTCATTTGGACTGAGAGTAGGCTCAACTGTCTAGCAAGCAAGTCTCAGATTTCACCTGTCTCTATGTCCCCAGTGTTGGAATTCCAAGTGTGTCACTGCACGCTGCTTTTTCTAGAGACTGAACTCAGGTTCCCCATGCTTGCAAACAACTGCCTTCTCACTGAGCCATGTATGTAGCCCATATGTTTGGTTTTGCAAGTAGAAAATTTTCTGAATTTACAAATGATTCTGGCCTGAGACTTTGTAGGGAACAGTTATGGCCCTGTGCTGGCAAAGTGACTGATCACTAGATTTCCTGTTTCTAATTATGCTATGCTTCTAGTTGCTTTGAAAATGAACATTTTACCAGGAGTTAAGACTTAAGGAGCATGGAGACAAGAGAGGGCTGAAAATTTCTGAAGTACTGTTCCAAAAAACAAACAAAAAACCCAAAAAACAAAACAAAACAAAAAACCCGATTTTGTTTTTTTCATTATCAAAGAGTTTCTGAAGAAGAAAGTTTAATTGAAGCTGAGATACCCAAATATTTGGTGGAATGGATGTAAAACAACAAACATACACATAAAAACCCTAGATGCTCATGAGTATAAGTTTTCCCAACACTTAAATTGATTCCTACATGACAAAGTTTAATTAAACTCTTAGTGTGGGAATCAACAGAAAGACAAATAAAACTGTTTTCCAAAAGGTATCTGAAGTATAGATTCAAAGATATAGTTTACTTAAAACTGTTCAGTTGTATAGACTGAGTGGGTTATATTTAGGACACAGGATACACGAAAATGAAAAGAAGTTTATGGTTGGGGGTGGAAGGGTGGAAAGGGAGTTCAGGGATGGGGAGAGCAGGGAAGGGGATTTCAAACACAAAATTTCTTGAAAGTGCTACAATAAAACTGAATACTATGTATACTTGTTAAAAACTAATTTTAAAAACTGATTGTACACATAGAGTTTGGACCATTTGTAAAATCAACTTCAAATGGATCATAGCTCTAAATACAAAGCACAAGTTCAGAAAACTCCTGGGAGAAAGCGTGGGAAAAAATGAGAGGAGTTGTATTTGGTGATAGATTTTAGATCCAACAGTGTGATCCCAGAAGGAAAGAAATAGTAAGCTGGCCTTCATTCATTTAATTAGAATGAACACTTTTGCTGTAAGAGAAGCACTGTCATGAGAATGAGAAGATATGACACAGGTGGGGAGAAAATATCTGCGAACAATATACTTTATAAAGGGTTGTTTTATAAACTACACAAAAGAGTAAATTGAACTGTAAGAAAAAGTATCAGAGGAAGATCTTAATGGACATTGTAGCAAAAATATACACAGGAAGGAAATAAGCATGTGAAAATATGCTCATATCACAGATTACCTGAAAAACAACTACACATTCACACCTCCTTGAAAGGCCCACCAACCCAGTTAGACTGGGGCATTGTGGGAATTCTCATTCCCTATCCATGGGAAAGGAAAAACAGTTTGGCCATTTCATTAGCAGCTTAACATTCTTTTACTGTAAGATCCAGCATGAAAAGTCTTTCAGAGTTAACTAGGTCTTAGAGATCCATTTGCTTCAGTTTTCATTACAATATATTTTCTTTGGCTTTTACTAGAATGTTTCAAGATGTACTACAGAGCAATAGTAATAAAAAAAGCATGGTACTGGTATAGAAACAGACCAGTGGAACAATGGAATCGAATTGAAGACCCAGATATGAACCCACACACCTATGGTCACTTAATTTTTGACAAAGAAGCCAAAACCGTACAATGGAAGAAGGACAGCATCTTCAACAAATGGTGCTGGTCCAACTGGATGTCCACATGTAAAAGAATGAAATTAGACCCATACTTACCACCTTGTACAAAACTTAAGTCCAAGGGGATCAAAGACCTTAACATAAGGCCGGACACATTAAATGTACTAGAAAAGAAAGTGGGGAAAACCCTTGAACTCATCAGCACAGGTGAAAACTTCCTGAACAGAACACCAACAGCTCAGGATCTAAGACCAATAATCAGTAAATGGGACCTCATGAAACTGAAAAGCTTCTGTAAGGCAAAAGACACCATCATTCAAACAAAATGGCCGCCTACAGATTGGGAAAAAATCTTCACCAACTCCACATCTGACAGAGGGCTAATATCCAGAATTTACAAAGAGCTCAAGAAATTAAATGCCAAGAAACCAAATAATCCAATCAAATAATGGGGAACAGAACTAAACAGAGAATTCACAAAGGAGGAATCCCTAATGGCTGAGAGACAGTTGAAGAAATACTCAGCATCCTTAATCCTCAGAGAAGTGCAACTCAAGAGGACTCGGAGAGTCCGTCTCACACCTGTCAGAATGGCTAAGATCAAAAGATCAAATGACAGCACATGCTGGTGAGGTTGTGGAGAAAGGGGAATCCTCCTCCATTACTGGTGGGAGTGCAAGCTTGTACAACCACTATGGAAATCATTCTGGTGATATTGTAGAAAACTTGGAATAGCTCTGCCTCAAGACCCAGCCATACCACTTCTGGGTATACCTCCAAATGATTCCTCACCAAATTACAAGGAAGTTTCTTCCAGGCTTATTTGTAATAGCTAGAAACTGGAAACAATCCAGATGTCCCTCAACCAAAGAATGGATTAAAAAACTGTGGTACATCTGCACAATGGAATACTACTCAGCTATCAGAAACAACAAAATCATGCAATTTGAAGCCAAATGGATGGAACTAGGGAAGCTCATCCTGAGTGAGCTAACCCAGACTCAGAAGGATGCACATGGCATCTATTCACTTATAATAGGATTTTAGTCATATAGTACAGGATAACTATATTACAACCAATGCACCAAGGGGAACAGGAACATAGACTTTGTTTCCTGTCAATGAGACACTTTGCCCTAGTGGTGCTGCCTTGTAGGCTCCCAGTTTATGAGGAGGCTCTTGGCCCTCATATGACTGCTGAACTGGGGTGGGGGACTGTTACGTAGGGACATTCCACTTCAGAGGAGTGAGATGGAAGGGATAGGGGTTAGAGGGTGGGAGGGCAGGACTGGGAGGGGTGGAAAGGACACTGTGATGGAGATGTAACCTGAAGTAATAAATAAATATTAAAAAAATAAAAAATAAAAAAATAGAATGTTACAAATCATGATATCAGAACAGACCAAGAGTTAAAAGAAGCTGGAAAATCATACTCCCTTGTTGTCTTTGGGTTTCTCTAAGAACCCCATCAGTCTGTGCCATAGCTCTATTGATGTAATTTTCTCTTTTTACACTGGAGCTCTGTTGAACTGGAGCTAGATGAAAAAGTGTGTTCTATAATTTCATGATTAAACCTCCGTCTTTAATGGTGGGTAAAACTATTATTTTATTTCCAAAAACATTTGGGTGGAGCAGGAAAATAAGGCTACCAATTATACAAGGCTTCAGTGATGTAATTTGTCCAGAACAGCAAGGCTGTTAGGGAGAGTGCTCTGGGTCTACTGAACATGATGACTTTCTTCTTTCAGCCATCTGAATTCTACTCCCATGCTTGCCCCTCAGCTGAAGAGAATCTCTTCAAGGCTTTGACTGTGAAAGCCAGTTAAAGTCAAACCATAGCAGGCTGGACCCCAGGTGTCTCTTCAAAGTAATCCAGGCCCTACCTCTAGCTCAGTGATCTCAACCTTGCTATTGCTGTGACCCTTTAATACAGTTCCTCATGTTGTGGTAAACTTCAACCATAGAATTATTTCGATGCTACTTCATAACTGTAATTTTGCTACTATTATGAATGGTAATATAAATATCTGATGGGCAGGATATCTGATATAAAATCCTGAAAGGGGTTGCAACCGACTGGTCGAGAATCACTGCCTAGCCTTGTTTGAAAGGATCGATCAAGTGTTCCTCTGAGACTGTAGCACCAACAGCCTGTGCTTTGTAGGTGACCTGATGTTGGCTATTATTTCCTGTATTTGATTTTTCTTCAGGTTTCTGGGGTGATAGTTTCCCTGTGACTCATTTCTTTAATTGACCAAAAGTGAAAATATTGACTTTTCATTTGTTTAATAGCTATTGTTTTTGTTATGTTATGGATGGCATAATGATTTTAGGCTTTTTTCCTATTGGAGCTGAAATAAGAAGGCATCTGTTACATTTTACATCACACACTAGGGATTATGGTTCATGTCTCCAATGTCAACTATTTGGGAAATTGAGGAAGGAGGAACAAAGCTCAAGGTTAGTCTGGACAACTTAGGCTCAAAAGCAAAAAGCCAGAACCCAAAATGCCATAAGTTGGTAAGTTGAACCCCTTGCCATAAGTTGTTAAAATACCATAGTGAGCTTTCATTCCCAAAGCTGTGCTTTGAAATCATACAAATTATTCAATAAACACAACAGTTCAGGGAAGAAAATGAAAAATTTTAAAAAGGGTAAAGGGTATATGTAGCTAAATTACCTGGCTAGCCTGCACAAGATTTTCTTTTCAGTCCTTAGTAACTAACACACATATACAAACACTCAGAAGGGAGGTGTAGAAAGAGATATCAAATAACTTACTAAATAGCTAAATAGAAGTGATTTTTTAAATATTTATTTATTACTTCAGGTTACATCTCCATCTCAGTGTCCTCTTTCTGCCCCTTGCAGTCCTGCCCTCCCACCCTCTACCCCCTATCCCTTCCATCCTACTCCTTGTAGCACTGCCTTCCTTGTGTCCCATAGGTTTGTCTATGTTGTACCTTTATTTTCATTGGATTTTAAGAAGTCTTTGATTTCCTTCTTTATTTCTCTCCTGACCCAGTAGTCATACAGTAAAGAGTTGTTCAGTTTCCATGATTGTGTCAGCTTTCTGTCATTTCTGTTTTTGTTGCAGTCCAGTTTTAATCCATGGTGGTCTGTTGAGGAATGCTTTGTGTCTGACTATATGGTCAATTTTGGAGAAGGTTCCATGAGGTGCTGAGAAGAAGGTGTATTCCTTTGTGTTTGGGTGAAACGTTCTGTAGATATCTGTTAGGTCTATTTGGTTCATGACGTCTGTTAGACTCATTATTTCTCTGTTTGGTTTCTGTCTTGATGAGGATCCTGTCAATTGTTGTGAGTGGGGTGTTGAAATCTCCCACTACTAATGTGTGGGGATCCATGTGTGGTTTAAGCTTTAGAGGAGTTTCTTTTACAAATGTAGTTGCCCTTGTATTTGGGAAATAGATATTCAATATTGAGATGTCATCTTGATGAATATTTCCTTTAACAAGTATGTAGTGCCCTTCTCTATCTTTGTTGATTGACTTTAGTTGAAAGTCAATTTTATTTGATATTAAGATGGCTACTCCAGCTTGCTTTCTGGGTCAATTTGCTTGGAAAACCTTTACCCAGCCCTTTACTCTGAGGTAGCATCTATCTTTGTTAGTGAGATGCCTTTCTTTTATGCAGCAAAATGATGAGTCTTGTTTATGGATCCGTTCTGTAAGCCTGTGTCTTTTTTTTAAATATAACTTATTTTTTATTTCTTCAAGTTACATCTCAATCACAATCCCCTCCCTACTCCCACCTCCTGTCCCACCCTTCCACCCTATTCCCTCTCAATGCCCCCATCCTCTACCTTTTTTTTTTTTTAGTTTAAGGTATATCTTATATCTTTTTCCCCCCAACAGCTCCCCCTTTCAGTCCAACAAATGGTTCTTTCTCTTATAACAATAAATACAAAACAAAACAACAGAAATAAATAGGCCACAATTATGAGAGTTATATGGCTTAGCGTACATTCCCAATTTCCAGTCCATATGTATTTGGCACCTGACTTTAACATTCTACTATCTAACCATCTCCACCTGTGTCTTTTTATTGGGGAGTTGAGTCCATTGATGTTGATGGATACTAATGACTAAAGGTTGTCATTTTTTATTATTTTGATGTAGGTGGTGGTTGTGTGTTTTTTAGTTTAGGTGCAGTGGAGTTTTTTGCTTCCTCTGTTTTCTTGGGTGTAGTTATCTTCTCTGGGTTGGTATTTTCCTTCTAAAATCTTCTGTAGGGCTGGATTTGTGGGAAGATACTGTTTAAATTTGATTTCGTCATGGAATATCTTGTTTTCTCCATCTATGTTGATAGAGAGTTTTGCTGGCTATAGTAGTCTGGCTGGGCACCTATGTTCTCTTAGGGCTTGTAGGACGTCTGCCCAGGCCCTTCTGGCTTTTAAAGTTTCTGAGAAGTCAGGTGCAATTCTGATGGGTCTGCCATTATATGTTACTTGACCTTTTTCTCTTACTGCTTTTAATATTCTTTCTTTGTTCTGTACATTTGGAGTTTCAATTATTATGTGGCGAGAGGAGTTTCTTTTTTGATCTAATCTTTTTGGTGTTCGTATGCCTCATGGAATTTTATTGGCATCTCTCTTTTTAGGTTTGGGAAGTTTTCTTGTATGATTTTGTTGAAGATGTTTCCTGGACCTTGGTGTCTGGAGTCTTCTCTTTCCTCTATGCCTATAATTCTTAGGTTCCATCTTTTCATTGAGTCTTTGATTTCTTGGATGTTATGGGTGAGAACTTTTTAGATTTCTAATTTTCTTTGGTTGTTGTATTGATTTCTTCCATGCCTGAGATCCTGTCTTTCATCTCTTGTATCCTATTTTAGATAGTTATGTCTGTAGTTCCTGTTCTCTTCCCTTGATTCTCCACTTCCACTTTTATCTCTGATTGTATTTTCTTTATTGCTTCTACTTCCAATTTCAAGTCTTGAAACATTTTATTCATATCATACTTTTCCTGTTCCAATTTGCTTGTCTTTGTTTGCAAATCTTTCAAATCTTTAGTATCTTTCATTGCCTTGTCTCTTTCCTGTTCATGTTGGGCTGCGTTGGCTTAGAGGTCTCTAATGGTATTCTCAATGCTTTTATTTGTAAAATTGAGAATCTTTGTATTCTTTCAGCATATTAATATCTTCTTGAAAGGACTCCATCATTTTCTTAAGTATAGCTTTGTCTTCATTTTCATGTGTTTCAGCTGTGGTGGTTTATTCAGGGCTTGCTGTGTTAACCTCACTGAATTTCGTTGGAGTCATATTTCCCTAATTTTTGTCAGTTTTGTTTTTTCACTGACCTTTAGCCATCTGGTTGCCCTAAGATGATTGTTCCTGAAGTCTTCTGGACCGTTTCAGTGGCACTGCCATTCTTCTTTAGGGTGTTGCGGTAATGGTGTGAATATTGGGCACTCAGGTAGCTGGGAGGTACCTCTATCTGGCAGTTGGTGCTACCTCCCAAGACCCTGCAGTAATCAGACCTGCAGGAGACTGTATGGGTTTAGGATGAGCAGCCCTCTGCCCTGTCTGAGTGCAATGTTTCCAAGTGACTGTTTATCTAGTAGAGGGACCTTTCTGTCCAACACCTTTCTGGGTGAGGCCAGATATGCTTGTACTTTCCTGCCAGCCGCTACGTGGCTTTTGCCCCGTTCTGCGCTGGTTCCGTGCTGGCCTCTGCCGTGGGTCCCAGGCCTGTGTCCTGTGCCAGTGGCCTCTGCTCTGTACTCTGGACCTCTGCCCGACGCTGCAGGTCTCGATTTGGACCAGAGTCTGTGTCTCTAGCCACTAACCTCTGCTTTGGACCCCAACACTGTGCCCAGAGCCGCTGACCTCTGCTTTGGGTCCATGAGCCTGGGCCCCAGACTGTCCAGTCGCTGGGATTTTGAGTGGCTCTTGCCCACCTCTGGGGCTCCCCTCCTCGGCCTGGGTTCCTCACTATGCCAAGCTGGGCTCCCCGCTGCTTGGGTCCATGCGCACTGCTCCTTTCAGTCTGGGTTCTGTGCAGCACTGCCTGGGTCCACATCGCCTGGGTCTGCGCAGAGCTGTGCCCTGCCACGCTGTTCTCTGCTGCCTGGAAGTGTCTGAGGGACCCACGAGGGACCCCCCACTAGTCCCTGGGTTTGCTGGGTGTGACCCTGCGGGTTCATGATTCTCAGGATGTTGCTCAGCTTGTTTATTTTCTGCGATGTTGTTGCCATTTTCCCCAGAGCTCAAAATGCGTCCCTGCTGACTACTGCCATCTTGGATCCTCCATGATCTTCTCTTTGGTTGAATTAAAGTCAATTTAAAATAGAATAATACTGAAACACATTGTCCATTGATTTGCACATTATCTATTCTCTCATCTTTGAAAACAGAATTGAGTAGTAGTGACAGAGACTGAAAGTCAGAGGGGGGGAGAGTGGGAGGGAGGGAGGGAGAGAGAGAGAGAGAGAGAGAGAGAGAGAGAGAGAGAGAGAGAGAG
>CAJQZJ010004752.1:8463205-8501542 GCA_907164525.1 Lophiomys imhausi
GAGAGAGAGAGAGAGAGAGAGAGAGAGAGAGAGAGAGAGAGAGAGAAGTGAGAAAGTGAGAGGATGAACTGTCGGGCCATTTATTAAAAAAAAAAAAAACAACTTTCAGCTCCCAGTATTAAATGATGAAATATCCTTCAAAAACCATCAAACTTAACATATTACCCACTCCAAACAATCTTTCTAAGCCACTCTTTGGAACGTTTTAAGGTGTGATTTTTGCTATAATAGTCACAGATTTAGTTACATATGTTTGCTTTTTTTTTTTTCTTCTCTTGCTAAGAAAACTTGTTTATCTTTTTAAAATTTGGGTTGTTCTCCTTATGCATTTTCTATCTGAAAACTCATCTTCTAGATTAGCTAAATAAAATATTGGAATTCAATGTGGTGTCCATAGTTCCTGTTAAATTTCTACTGACAATGAAGTATGTTTTATTTTTTAACATTTCTCATGATAGCAAGTTTTGGAAATGGCAGAGAAAATGTTGGGAAACACCTAGTAAGCAGCTCTGTGTGGCAGCACCCTGAAGTGTTCCCTTGGGCTCAAAAAGCAAATGGATAGTCTTGATAACAGAGTAATATTTTAGAAAGCCACTCCACATTTTCCTAAAATAAGTTTGAGTTCAAATGATCCTATAAGATTATTGTAAAAGAAATGTTTTATCTTAAAGTCTAGTCACTTTCCCCAATTCTATATTAATTTAATGTTTTCATTTAAAACAATGCCTGGTGACTAAAAAATTAAGGATGTTAACACAACGGTATCATAGGAAATAATTGAGCTTTAATACAACAATCTTTTAAAAAAATTAAATTCTCTATCTATTGAGAATCAGTTCGAATAACTAAATGCTTAAGTGTTCTTGATTAATATTTAAGAATCTCTGTGACTACATTTGCATACACATGTATTGTGAAAATAGTATATGAAATCAGTTCTGATTAGAAATAAGGGCTTGAGAAATACCATTTTTATGCTGCCAGTTTAGCATTATATTTTAACAAAAAGTAGTAGTTTTTCAATTAGATGCGAAACTCAGATTATAAAACCATGTGATGAAATTTAAGTCTCTTGCTTATTTTGCATATTCTTTAAATTGAATTTGATTTAATTAGAATACTTGTGCATCTTTAATAAAGTATTTCTTAGAACAGATCATATTTTTCAGCTATTTTAATGCAGAGAAGTCTCTTTTCTGCATAAATTAATAAAACATGATTCTGTCATCAAGGACTTTATAATTTTAGGGAAGAGATTAAATATATATGAAAGTAACAGTTCATCATTTGAAAAGCTCTTTGTACTAGTGGTATGCATGGCACTAGCCATGAGTGAAGCCTGGGGAACAAAACAGTCTATGACATGGTCATGGTGTATAGAATAGGAATAGCTGAGTGAAATAGGTCCTGAAAGAAGTGACAAAACATTCAACAAGAAATTATTGGAGAAAGAAAGATAAATTTTGGCTGATGGTGCAGGAGTTGGAGATATGACAACTTTGCAGAAGATGGGTCCAGTGAAATGAACATAAATGGCTTGTAGAATTCAATACAAGCATTAGAAATGGATTCTGGGTGGGTCCTGAGGCAGAGCTATTCCAAGTTTTCTAAGATATCGCCAGACTGACCTCCATAGTGGTTGTACAAGTCTGCACTCCCACCAGCAATGGAGTAGGGTTCCCCTTTCTCCACACCCTCACCAGCATGTGCTGTCATTTGAGATTTTGATCTTAGCCATTCTGACAGGTGTGAGATGGAATTTCAGAGTCATCTTAAGTTGCATTTCTCTGATGGTTAAGGATGTTGAGCATTTCTTCAAGTGTCTCTCAGCCTTTAGGAATTTCTCCTTTGTGAATTCTCTGTTTAGCTCTTTTTCCCATTTTTTTTGATTGGATTATTTGGTTTCTTGGCATTTAATTCCTTGAGCTCTTTGTAAATTTTGGATATTAGCTCTCTGTCAGATGTGGGGTTGGTGAAGATTTTTTCCCAATCTGTAGGCAGCCGTTTTGTTTGAATGACGGTGTCTTTTGCCTTACAGAAGCTTTTCAGTTTCATGAGGTCCCATTTATTGATTGTTGGTCTTAGGTCCTGAGCTGTTGGTGTTCTGTTCAGGAAGTTGTCATCTGTGCCAATGAGTTCAAGGGATTTTCCGACTTTCTTTTCTAGTACATTTAATGTGTCCGGCCTTATGTTAAGGTCTTTGATCCCCTTGGACTTAAGTTTTGTACAAGGTGATAAGTATGGGTCTAATTTCATTCTTACATGTAGACATCCAGTTGGACTAGCACCATTTGTTGAAGATGCTGTCCTTTTTCCATTGTGCAGTATACATCTGAATGACTCCTCACTGAATCACAAGGAAGTTGCCTCATCTATGTTCATAGCAGCCTTATTTGTAATAGCTAGAAACTGGAAACAAACCAGAAGTCCCTCCACCAAAGAATGAATTAAAAACCTGTGGTACATTTATACAATGGAATACTACTCAGCTATCAGAAATAATGAAATCATGCAATTTGCAGCCAAATGGATGGAACTAGAGAAGCTCATCCTAAGTGAGTTAACCCAGACTCAGAAGGATGCATATGGCATCTATTCACTTATAATCTGATATAGTACAGGATAACTATACTGTAACCAATGCACCAAAGGGAACATGAACATAGACTTTTTTTCCTGTCAATGAGACACTTTGCCCTAGTGGTGCTGCCTTATAGGCTCCCAGTGTATAAAGGGGCTCTTGGCCCTCATATGGCTGCTGAACTGGGGTGGGGGACTGTTATGTAGGAACACTCTACTCCAGAGGAGTGTGATGGAAGGGTTGGGGGTAGAGGGTGGGAGGGTGAGACTGGGAGGGGTGAAAAGAGGACACTGTGATGGAGATGTAACCTGAAGCAATACATAAATGAATTAAAAAATTAAAACTACATGATTGCATTAACAAAAATAAATGGATTCTGGGAAGGGACAGTAGAAGGCATAAGGATGCAAAACTGAGGAAGTTGCATATAAAACCTTTTTTTTTTTTTTACTTTATTTTTTATTTCTTCAAGTTACATCTCAATTGAAATCCCCTCCCTACCCCGCCTCCAGTCCCACCCTCCCACCCTCTTCCGCCTCAACCCGCCCATCCCCTTCCTTTTTTTTTTTAAGTTTAAGATATATCTTTTCCCCCCAACAGCTCCCCCTTTCAGTCCAACAAATGGCTCTTACTCTTATAATAATAAATACAATACAAAACAACAGAGGTAATTAGGCCAAAATTATGAGAGTTACATGGCTTGGCATACAATCCCAATGTCCAGTCTATATGTATTTGGCACCTGACTTCAACATTCTACTGTCGATCTATCTCCATGAGTTTAAAGTTCTATATCCAACTCAACTTTCATCACAATTTAAAAAGCATCTTCTTAGAACACCCTCTTGATTCCCAAACAACTCAAAATTTAACTATGAGACTCTAGCTATCTATTCTTCAACCACCTCAGAGACCTGAGAGGGACAAATATATCTGATTATATAGGAAGTGCAGGGCTGCAGCTTCCCAAACTAAGAAATGACAGACATACCAGTGGCTGCCTGGACAGCTCCCATTTTCTCTCCATACATTACAGCTTCAATCTTCAGTCATTTGGCCCCATTTCTCTGACAGACATTGATTGTAGAGCAGGGGTTATGAAGGACTCGCCTACCCTGTCTTGGCAGAGCTAGGCTGTCGACTTACCTGCTTCCAAGTTTTGTCCTTTTTGGACAGCAGTCTGTCTACAGTTGAAGCAAGGGGTTTTTCCTACCCTGTCTTGGCAGAGTTAGGCTGTCGACTTCCCCGCTACCAAGTTTTGTCCTTTTTGGACAGCAGTCTGTCTGCAGTTGGTGCAAGGGTTTTTTTCATGCCAAGAGAAAGGCTTGCCACCAATTCAAACATCTTACAGTGGAGGTTCTTCGATGCTTATCCTCTACTTGGAGTAGAATAGGGTTGCCGTCAGGCGCTGATATGTCTTGATATAAAAAAAAATCTTGATTTAAGATAACATCTTTGAATGCCATATTCTGCAGATCTCAAGGGGTTTTTGAAGATGCCCTATCCATCTCTTGTATTTAGATAAGCAAATGTTGCTTGTCTCTTAGCAACTTGATTACTGGGTAGTTTAGAGAATATCTGTGATAGACTGTCATAGTAGCCAACAAAGAGACATGTTTGCATGACTAGGAGTTTGTTTTAACTATCCTAGACCGTTTTAGACGGTTGGTATCAAGAGGTCAGAGCTTCACATTTTATTTTTAAGTATCTCTAGGTATGATATCATTGGGAAGCATTACCTTTAAATTTGTATCAATATACAAAGATCTATTCAATTGTGGTTAAATATACTCTTAATTATGTATCAATATACCAAGATCAATGCCTATGTAGCCCAATATAATCTTAATATTACGTCCATATGCAAGGGTCAATACCATTGTGGCCAACTATAATCTTAATTTTGTATCAATATACAAAGATCAATACCGATGTAATCCAATACAATCTTATTTTTGCACAATAAACAATGGTCAATACCACTTTAGCCAAATAAACTACTAATTTTGTATCAATATACAAAGGTATAAGGGCATATTCAATAATCTGCCCCTTCTTCTTGGACCTTCCTGTGCTATGTCTATATCTCATTTTTCTCAAGCCCATGCACTCCTACATAGGAGAGGAAGAAGGATACAGAAAAGGAAAAGTAGGAATTCCCTGGGGCTAACCTCCAAAACCCATTAAGACAGGACCATTTATCAGCTTGTAGACTCTTCCCCTACATAACAGAGTTTTCAGTTATCCTTCAAATAACCAAAAAGATGGGCGGAGAAACACCCTCCCCACCCTCTGGGCATGGGACGTCGCTCTCTTAAAGTGACTTCCTGCTGATTTGGGTCGTAGTAGACCTGTTTGGGGCCCCAACCCAAATGGGAAAAATGATTAAAAATGTTAGTACCATCCTTTTATGTTCAGTCCTTCTGTTCTCAGCTGTTTAGATGACCTAAGGGGTTTGTAGGCAGAAGCTGATCTTGCAGGCTTCACTGAGGTTCCGGCCGGGGCATTGTGTAGAGCTGAACGGTCCCAGTGACACTGGATTGCAGTGGTGGTTGCAGGCCCCCGATGGAGACAGCTATTGAGGAAGTCTGCCAGGCAGAATCAACTGGGTCACTCATCCTCCTTGGTGCCTGATTCTGCTCTCTGCTGAGGGTTCCGCTGTCCGCCGTCCCCGGGCTCCCCTAATGGACACTTCGATTCTCCTGGAACGATAAGAACAGAGCCCTGCCCCAATCCCAACCCTAGGACAATTGCCCTCTTTTTTTTTTTTTTTTCCTGGGGGGGGATGGGGGGGGGGCTAGGTAGTACTTCTCCTGAAGCAAATTTGGCCTTCTGACAACATACAAAGCGTTATCTTTCAATCCGGGTTAAAGTAGAAATCATTCTGTCTCCTTGGAGCTAAACCAGCTCTAGTGTATATATTTTGAGATCCCAAAGGACAATCTGCCTGCATCGAGAAGGCCTTTTGTAAGTAGCCTCCAAACCTAGGTCCCTCCAAATCCCATGTGTGTGTCTCTGAGCTCTAATTATTGGGAACAGGGACCTGTGTTTCTCATCTGAAGGGATCAAAATGTGTTCCACCACTCCTGGATCGAAGTCTTTCTCTATTTAGAGTTTACCCTGCATCAGGCTGACCCTGAACTCCGGGATGTGCCTCTTTCTGTCTCCAGTGTGCTGGGAGCTGGGACCAAGGGTGTACTCTTCTTGAATGGGTTGTTTCCAATTTCTAGCTATTACAAATAAGGCTGCTATGAACATAGATGAGGAGACTTCCCTATGTCTCCGTGAGAGGTCCTTTGGGTGTATACCCAGAAGTGGTATGGCTGGGTCTTGAGGCAAGGTTATTCCTAGATTTCTAAGATATCGCCAGACAGACCTCCATAGTGGTTGCACAAGCCTGCACTCCCACCAGCAATGGAGTAGGGTACCCCTTTCTCCACACCCTCGCCAGCATGCACTATCATTTGAGCTCTTTATTTTAGCCATTCTAACAGGTGTTAGGTGGAATCTCAGGGTATTCTTGAGTTGCATTTCTCTGATGATTAAGGATGTTGAACATTTCTTCAAGTGTCTCTCAGCCCTTAGGGATTCCTCCTTTGTGAATTCTCTATTTAGCTCCATCTCCCATTTTTTGATTGGATTATTTGGTTTCTTGGCATTTAGTTTCTTGAGTTCTTTGTAGATTTTAGATAATAGCCCTCTATCAGATGTGGGGTTGGTGAAGATTTTCTCCCAGTCTGTTGGTTGCCGTTTTGTTCGAATGACAGTATCCTTTGCTTTACAGAAACTTTTCAGTTTCATGAGGTCCCATTTATTGATTGTTGATCTCAGGTCCTGAGCTGTTGGTGTTCTGTTCAGGAAGTTGTCACCTGTGCCAATGAGTTCGAGGGTTTCTCCTACTTTTTCTTCTAGTATCTTTAGTGTGGCTGGCCTTATGTTAAGGTCTTTGATCCACTTGGAATTAAGTTTTGTACAAGGTGATAGATATGGGTCTAATTTCATTCTTTTGCAAGTGGACATCCAGTTGGACCAGCACCATTTGTTGAAGATGCTGTCCTTCTTCCATTGTGCGTTTTTGGCTTCTTTGTCAAAGATTAGTTGGCCATAGGTGTGTGGATCCATGTTTGGGTCTTCAATTCGATTCCATTGATCCACTGGTCTGTTTCTATACCAGTACCATGCTGTTTTTATTACTGTTGCTCTGTAGTACAGCTTGAAGTCTGGGATGGTGATACCTCCAGATGTTTTTTCATTGGACAGGATTGATTTAGCTATTCTGGGCTTTTTGTTGTTCCATATGAAGTTAAGACTAGCTTTTTCCAGGTCTATAAAGAATTGTGTTGGTATTTTGATAGGAATTGCATTAAATCTATATATTGCTTTTGGTAGGATAGCCATTTTTATTATGTTGATCTTACCTATCCATGAGCATGGGAGATCTTTCCATCTTCTAAAGGCCTCTTCCATTTCTTTCTTCAGGGGCTTGAAGTTCTTGTTATATAGGTCCTTTACATGCTTGGTTAGAGTTACCCCCAGGTATTTTATGTTGTTTGTGGCTATTGTGAAGGGGGTTGTTTCCCTTATTTCTTTCTCGGTATATTTGTTTGTTGTATAAAGAAGGGCTTCTGATTTTTTTGAGTTAATTTTGTATCCAGCCACCTTGCTGAAGTTGTTTATCAGCTGTAAGAGTTCTTTGGTGGAGTTTTTGGGGTCGCTTATGTATACTAACATATCATCTGCGAATAGGGATAATTTGACTTCTTCATTTCCAATTTTTATCCCTTTGATCTCCTTTAGTTGTCTTATTGCTCTAGCAAGGACTTCAAGTACTATATTGAAGAGATATGGTGAAAGTGGACATCCTTGTCTTGTCCCTGAGTTTAGAGGAAATGCTTCAAGCTTCTCTCCATTTAATTTGATGTTGGCTACTGGCTTGCTGTATATTGCCTTTATTATTTCTAGGTATGGTCCTTGTATGCCTGTTCTCTCCAGAACTTTTAGCATGAAGGGGTGTTGGATTTTGTCAAATGCTTTTTCTGCATCTAGCGAGATTATCATGTGGTTTTTTTCTTTCATCTTGTTTATGTGGTGAATTACATTGATAGACTTTCGTATATTGAACCATCCCTGCATTCCAGGGATGAAGCCTACTTGATCATGGTGTATGATACTTTTGATGTGTTCTTGAATTCGGTTTGCTAGTATTTTATTAAGTATTTTTGCATCAATGTTCATGAGGGAGATTGGTCTGAAGTTCTCTTTCTTTGTTGGGTCTTTGTGTGGTTTAGGAATCAGAATGACAGTGGCCTCATAGAATGAGTTTGGCAGTGATCTTTCTGTTTCTATGTGGTGGAAGAGTTTGAAAAGTAATGGTGTTAGTTCCTCTTTGAAGGTCCGGTAGAATTCCGTGCTAAAGCCATCTGGCCCTGGGCTTTTTTTGGTTGGGAGATTATTAATGACTGTTTCTATTTCCTTAGGTGTTATTGGGCTGTTTAAGCTGTTAATCTGATTTTGATTTAGTTTTGGTAGGTGGAATTTATCGAGGAAATTGTCCATTTCGCTTAGGTTTTCAAATTTAGTGGAATATAGATTTTTAAAGTAATGTCCGAATATTTTCTGGATCTCCTCAATGTCTGTTGTTATTTCTCCCTTTTCATTTCTGATTTTGTTGATTTGTGTTCTTTCCCTTTGCCTTTTAGTTAATTTGGCTAGGGGTCTGTCTATTTTGTTGATTTTCTCAAAGAACCAACTCTTGGTTTCATTGATTCTTTGTATAGTTCTTTTTGATTCTAAGTTGTTGATTTCAGCTCTAAGTTTGATGATTTCCTGTCTTCTGCTCTTCTTGGGAGTGTTTGTTTCTTTTTTTTCCAATTCACCCAGCTTAGCTGTTAGTTCACTAATATGAGCTGTCACAATTTTCTTTTTGAAAGCACTTAGTGCTATGAACTTTCCTCGTAGCACAGCTTTCAATGTATCCCATAGGTTTGGGTATGTTGTGTCTTCATTGTCGTTGGATTTTAAGAAGTCTTTGATTTCCTTCCTTATTTCTTCCCTGACCCAGTGGTCATCCAGTAAGGAGCTGTTCAATTTCCATGTGTGTGTAGGCTTTCTGTTGATTCTTTTGCTGTTGAAGACCAGCTTTATTCCGTGGTGGTCTGATAAGATACAAGGTGTTATTTCAATTTTCTTGTATCTACTGAGACTATCTTTGTGACCAATTATGTGGTCGATTTTGGAGAAGGTTCCGTGGGGTGCTGAGAAAAAGGTGTATTCCTTTGTGTTTGGGTGAAACGTTCTGTAGATATCTGTTAGGTCCATTTGGTTCATGATCTCTGTTAGTCTCAATATTTCTCTGTTTGTCTTCTGTCTTGATGATCTGTCCTTTGTTGTGAGTGGGGTGTTGAAGTCTCCCACTACTAATGTGTTGTGATCGACGTGCGCTTTAAGTTTTAGAAGTGTTTCTTTTACGAAAGTAGGTGCCTTTGTATTTGGGGCATAGATGTTCAGTATTGAGATTTCCTCTTGATGAATATTCCCTTTAATGAGTATATAGTGCCCTTCTTTGTCTTTCTTCATTAACTTCAGTTGGAAGTCTGTTTTGTTTGATATTAGGATGGCTACTCCAGCTTGCTTCCTGGGTCCATTTGCTTGGAAAACCTTTTCCCAGCCCTTTACTCTGAGGCAGTGTCTATCTTTTGTAGTTAGATGTGTCTCTTGTATACAGCATAAGGAAGGGTCTTGCTTGCGGATCCACTCTGTAAACCTATGTCTTTTTATTGGGGAGTTGAGTCCATTGATGTTGATGGATATTAGTGACCTGGGGTTGTTATTTCCCATTAGTTTGGTATAGGTGGTGGTCCTGTTTCTCTTTTGGTTTAGTTGCTGATGGGTTTTCTATTCCCTTTTTTTCTTGGGTGGAGTTTTCTTCTCTGGGTTGGGATTTTCCTTCTAGGATTTTCTGTAGGGCTGGGTTTGTGGGTAGATATTGTTTAAATTTAATTTTGTCATGGAATATCTTGTTTTCTCCATCTATGTTGATAGAGAGTTTTGCTGGGTAAAGTAGTCTGGCTGGGCATCTATGATCTCTTAGGACTTGTAGTATATCTGACCAGGCCCTTCTAGCTTTTATCGTTTCTGGGGAGAAGTCAGGTGTAATTCTGATGGGTCTGCCATTGTATGTGACTTGACCTTTTTCTCTTACAGCTTTTAATATTCTTTCTTTGTTCTGTACATTTGGGGTTTCAATTATTATGTGGCGAGAGGAGTTTCTTTTCTGGTCTAATCTGTTTGGTGTTCTGTATGCCTCTTGGATTTTTATTGGCATCTCTTTTTTCAGGTTTGGGAAGTTTTCCTCTATGATTTTGTTGAAGATATTTCCTGGACCTTGGAGTCGGGAGTCCTCTCTTTCCTCTATACCTATAATTCTTAGGTTCCGTCTTTTCATTGAGTCCTTGATTTCTTGGATGTTGTGGGTGAGAGATTTTTTAGCCTTCTCATTTTCTTTGGATGTTGTACTGATTTCTTCCACTGAATCTTCCATGCCTGAGATCCTGTCTTCCATCTCTTGCATCCTATTGTTGATACTCACATCCGTAGTTCCTGTTCTCTTCCCTTGGTTCTCCACTTCCTCTTTTAACTCTGACTGTGTTTTCTTTATTGTTTCTAATTCTATTTTCATGTCTTGTATGGTTTTGTTCGTTTTGTACATTTCCTTCTCCAGCTTGCTTGTTTTTGTATGAAAATCTTTCATGGCTTTTTCCTTTTCCTGTTCAAGCTCTGTCACCTTGGCTTGGAGCTCTTTAATGGTGTTGTTCCTTGTTTTGATTTGTAGAATTGTTGTTTCTTTGAATTCCTTCATAGATTTAAGTTCTTCTTGCAGGGACTCTATCACTTTCCATACTGCAGAATTGTCAATGTTTTCATGTGTTTCTGTTGGTGTGTGGTCATCCAAATTGGATGAGCTAGGGTGGTTCTGCTTTGTTGGAGTCATAATTCCTTGATTTCTATTTTTTTTTTACCTTTCGCCATTGGATGCATTTAGCTGTCTGTTTTCTGTGCTTGGAACCACAGTGGATGATTTGGTGCAGGGGACGAGTTACTTGGCTATCTGTCGTTGCTTACAGGGGGATTTCAAGGTCACTGTGGTTTTAATGGCCAGAGGTACTGTGATCTGGTGCAGCCTATTCCCAGGTTATGAATAATGGACCAGGATTGTTTCACTGCTCCCAATTCAGACTTCTCTATGTTGCACTTTGAGTTATCAGCCTGTAATGGTTCTGATGGTATGGGCCTGTTTGCCCAGGCACAGATTCTGTGGGCTTTGTTTGTCGTCCCGGAGGCTGACAGGGTCTGGCTCCACACCTGATATGTCTGGATTTTCCAGGATACAGCTATGGTCCCGATTTCTGGTTTCTCTCTAGTCTTCTCGCCACAGGGCTGGACCCTGTGTCTAATTCCCTTCTTGTCTGCGCCGCCACGGTCCCGTGGGTACCCCAAGCCCCGGATCCTCCGGCTGCCTGAGTGCACCTCTCATCCCAGCAGCTCCGCCATGGGTGCACGGACCCCTGGCCCCACCCACGCCTGTCTCTCTCCCCAGATGACCTGCCGTGGACTGGCGGGGATTTGTCCCTGCCCGCTGTACTCTCTCCCCAGCTGCGCTATAGTGTGTGTGCGAGATTTGGCCCCTCCCGCCTGCCTTTGTGTTCCCTGCTTCCTGTGCTCTCTCGGAACCTCCCGCCCTCCTGCTTCACGAGCAGCTGTGGACCACCCGCTGAGCCCCCCTGTTTGTTCCTTGCTAAGGCTTCCACTATCTCGCAACCTTTCCTAAGTGGGTATAAGTTCAACCTGATGTGTGGGGAGCCCAATAGGACAGCGATCTATGGCCAAATGGACCCTGATTCTGCCTGCTGTAAGTTGGGATCGATCTTACCAGGCGCCTCACCAAATGGGAGTTCCCGAATCCCGCGTTTAGTGGCCTCCGTGTCTGTGAGAGATGGGGAGAGCCTTGCCCTGGGACTTTTAACAGTCCCTTGGGAGCTGTGAGTGTTCCGTGGGGGGGGGGGGGGTCTAGCCCCTCCGGTTTTTGCACAGTGCCCAATATCTCTGTGTTTTTTATGGCTCTTTTTTCCCCGCGTTCAGAATGCGTCAGTGTAGGTCGCCGCCATCTTCGCTCCCCCCGCATATAAAACCTTTAAACATATAAATTATAATGTAATGACCTTGGAAGTCTGTTTTTTAGTTTCCAACAAAATGGAACAACTGCTTTTTCAATAACCAGTATTCAATACTGGCTATGCATCCCCATCCAAAATGAGTGTATAACTTCACAAGAAGATCCACAAGAATATTTATAGCATCCCAAATCTGAACATAACCTAGACAGTCACCTAGGAGAGAGTGGATAAAGAAGTTATGTGTTTTGTAATGGCATCCATAACATAATACAAACATCCAGATCTTTCAGATCCCCAGCCTAGATTTGAGGTGTCACCTACTCATGTTTTAAAGCTCATCAGATGTGTCTTGTGTAAGCAATACTAAGTAGTAATCTAATCGCGAATGCAAATGTCTCTAGCATGCTCTAAAACCCTACATTAAGAAAATGCTAATATAAACAAGGACTTCTAAAGTACTTGTTTTGAAAACAAAGGAGTAAAAGCATTTCTGTTTCACATTCCCCTCTGACACCAACTTAAAACTGAAAGACTAGATGAAACCTAGTAAATAGAAGACTCAGCTCCATGCTGTGATCAATGAGCCACCTGTAATGACGCTCGATCTATATGGAGGGAGAAGATTGAGAATAGAAGCAAGAAGCTATTGTCAGGTAGTCCATGATTTATGTATCTGCTAATTTGTTTTTCTTCAAGCTGAATCTTCTAAGGGGATCATTTTCCCCATGATCCAATCCACAGAAGGCGGCAGTCCACTGAGCTTATTTAAACTTACATGAATGCCGTTGAAACTCCACAGAAAATCAGAGCCTTACCTTACCAGCTTGTCAAAATATCCTCCCACATCCAATGCTTCCGAATCTTCCTCCCCTTACAGCCACACCCTGATCCTTTTATCCCCTACTTTATAAAGAACAAGAGCTAATATGGATAGACAATTGCCTTCATGCTCCTTTATCCAACTTACATTGCTTTATTAAGATCTCCGAACTTCCAAATGTCCAATACTTTTTGCCCAAAGACCATTTGGTGTTTCTTTGTTGCTAGAAAATTTGAATTTAGAGTTTTTATTTGTGTGTCTGTATGTTTGTATAGTGACTGGGGGTGTGCTATGTGCACACATATGCATGCACTCTGAAGCCAGAGAAGGACTTGGGTGTCATGCCTTATTCTCTCAAGTCCAGAGCTCTCATTAAACCTGGTTGCCACCCTCCTATCTTGGCTCCTACAACACTAGGATTACAGCAGCATACAATTACACTGGACTTTTTACGTAAGTTTTGGAGATCTGAACTTAGGTCCTCATATAGCATATTAACTGTTCCTTCTAATTAAGCCATGTTTCTGACCCCTAGAAAAACATTAATAAAATTATTGTACATACACTAAAAAGGCATAAGTGCTCCATGACTTTGACAAGTATGTATACCTTTGTAATTATCATCCAGAACAACATACAGAACACATCCAACAAACTAGGAAGTTCCCTCATGCTCCATTTACAGATTCGAATCAATGCTCCCTGACACAAATGTTTTGATCCCTATCTATGCCCACAGACTAGTGGCTGTTTTTTTCTACAACTTCATATAACTGAAGCCGTTAAGGATGCTTTTGTTTCTCAATTGTTTAGCTCAGCATCTTTTAAAGATTCATCTACATGTTTATGCTGCCTGCATAAGTAGATTATTTTTATCATATAGACAACACATAACTTCTTTATCTATTCTCTCCTAGGTGACTGTCTAGGTTATGTTCAGATTTGGGATGGTGTGAATATTCTTGTAGATCCACATCGTAGGAGGCTGCTCCTGACTCACAGACAGTCATGTTCCTGGTGTTTCGCTGCTTAGTAAAGAGAGTGGGGAAGGGAAACAGAGAAGAGCAAGAGAACAAGGTGTCAAATCTCTGTTCATGACAGCACTAACTCTATTGTGAGGTCTCCACCCTGTGACTTCATCCAAACCTAATTACCTCTCTCAAAGCCTCTGTATCCAAATATCACATTGAGAGTTAGGGCTTTAATACATGAGTTTTAGAACATAAACACCCAATCTATAATGGTCACCTTCAATAAAATTGGCTTCGTCTTCTATAGCTGTATGTGTATTTAAAAACTTTTGTTTATTTAAAAAAAAAAAAGAAAAACAGTCACGAGAATGTTTTTGTTTAATCCTAGGTGTGGGACTGCTTCAGTTAGTCCCCAGGTGTAATCAAGGTGCCTTGTGAGCTAGCAGGGGTGTGGCTTATCCACCTGTAGCACAGAATTCTGAGAACTGAGGGATAAAAAGCTCGAGCCCTGGGGAAAGGAGGTTGCTACAAAGAAGAAAGAGGTTGCTGCTTTCCCCGCTGCTGGTGCTCCCCCAAACTGCTGCTGGCTCTTCCTGCTGCTGTTTCCTGGTTTGCTGAACTTCTAGATGTTGTGACTACTGAGATTGGTATTGTCCCCAAAGAACCTGAAGACCCTAATCAGCAGGAAGTAGCTCAAAGAGAACTCCATCCTTTTCCCCTCTAAACTTTTTTTCTGTCCCACTTAGTGCTGGGTGGTTGGAAGGAACAAAGGTTGGAAGAAAGGTAGAGGTATTAAGTATAGTAAAATATAATTAGAGTGAATAGTAAAACAAAAATAATAAAAGCCACCTTGTCGTCACTTTAAGATAGATGTGTCCCATAAGTTACCCAGGGGCTTGTTTTAAAAACTGGAAATAATGTGTGTAAACTAGCTACCAATATCTGGGATATTGATTATAATTACTAATTGTAAATTTATTGAAATGTTTTTATAGTATTATGCCTGTGTTCTATAGTCCTTCAGTTCCAACAGGCTTTGGTAAACACTAAAGAGTATTTTTAGGGGCTGGGAAGATACCTTAGTAATGTGCTTGCAGCACAAGCATGAGTATTTGAGTTGGATCGGAAGAGCCCATGTGAAAAAGTCAGGTGTGATGGTCTGTGCTTGTAATTCCCAGTGCTGGTAATCAGGGACAGCTGGACCTGTGGGGCTTGCTCTCCATCTCGTCTAGCTTCACTGGCCATTTCTAGGTCAGTTAGACCCTGTCTCAAAATAATGTGGATGCCTCCTGAAGAGTGACCTCTGGCCTCCACATGCTCATTCACATACACGCATGCACACCCACCTGCACGCACAGATGTGTGCAGACATGGAGAATTTTTGATTTTGCCTACTAAGGTATTATCTTTTTGGAAGAGTAGGGCCAGGATATTGTAGATTCTACAGGAGAAGTCAACAGTAGTATTCTGTACATTTACAGATAACGAATATTTAAAAATTTGAAGACCACTCTGCCTCTATTGCATCCATTGAACCTTGTCACTGTAGCAGACATACACGAAAAGGGCATGGCTAATTTCCAAGAAAAATTTACTTATGAAAATACAAAACCAACCAGATTTGGTCAATGACATACATTTAGGGTCCTTCTTCAGGTGTTGACAGTTTCAGTATTCATGATACCTGTTAACTTATTTATTTTCCTTATAAAGAATACTTTTAATGGTTTTATGTTATATATTAATGTGTTTATAACTTTGTTTTAAAATGCTTATCAGCTGTCTTTTATAGATGACCCACTTAAATACCTCAAAGAAATGACATACTGAAAAAATTCAATCCTGACATAATGTAGACCAGCCCCTCCTATCCCAATTTAAGGAATAATGTGAGGCATGTTTAAATATATACATGCATATATATTATATAATATAATATTTAAATGTATATAGGCCTTTAGGGTTTTCCTGTCTTTGAGGATCATTTTAAGATGAATGTGGGTATTCCCGGGACAAAAACCTCATTACTTTTTTAGTGGAGGTTGAATTTTTAATTGTATATATCTGTGTTTGCCTAAGTTTGGAAGCAGAAATAATAACCCGAGTAGAAGATTGGTAGAGAGCCTGTAGCTAAAGGCTGTGTCCAGCCCTATTGGGCATCTCTGACTTCTTAAACTTGTGATAATCTAGCAGACATCGATAGACCATGCAATTAACCCTTCACATTGTAAGACTAGCAATCATCATGAAACCTTGGTGGAAATGGTGGGAGGATAAAAGTGGTACATCCATACACCTCCCAGGGGCAGTGAGTCCATTGTCAATCTACTCCTCAGATAGGGATCATTAATATACTGCTTAATAAGAAAAGTCCTTGTGTGTTTTTCTTTCAGCAAAGAATAATGGAAATACACAAGGTCTATGCTTATAGTTAGGTAGTGCAGATCATCACTGACAGCTATTTACACTCACATTGCTATTTTAATTCGTTTGCCAGGGTTTCCCAAGATTGTGACATCAAATAACACCAGCAACAGAGAAGCATTGCCTTCTCAAGTGTGTCTGGCTAAAGTGTTATTTGTATATTTTAATATGTATTTTTCTATTTAAATAGGGTTTTGTGTATTACCAAAGTAACTAACACAGTGTGATACAACAACTCATTCATCCAGCCTTATAAGATATAAAGACTACTAGTGTTTGTATTAAACCTTCTGTCAACCCGCAGACTCAGAAGATTGTCACTGCCAGATGTTAACAAATGTCAGATAGAAATCAAATGTATCAGGTAGGTAAGATATTGCTATACTTTTGTGCCAAACCTGTTGATGACAACAACCAAATGAATCCACTGCAAATATTCTTTTAATAATCACATGGGCAACTTTTTATGCTCCTTGAACTTTCAAGATGAATATTGTTAGCCGTAGGTCCAGACCTTGGCTTTTAATGATGAATGTGGCTATTCCCAGGACAAGAACATGTAGTTAGTGATTTGTAACTGTTGGGAACTGGCTTGGTGCTCTTGAGTTAGTGTTAGATTAAGGGAGAGCAGGCAGGCATAGGCACAAATGTACTCTAAATCAAGTCCGTTCTTTCAGTGTGTACCTGTGTCCCTTTTGTGTTCTAGCACCACATTAGGTGCGAGAGCTGACTGTGAGGAAGACAGAAAACCATTTTCTTGGCCCTTGAGGAGCCCATTGTCTTTCAGGTGAGGTTCTTGGTGCCTGGGCTACAGCAACACTTGGACTGCTGACTTGAAGCAAACAGAGGAACAAAGAGAGCACCATGGAGAAGGTAACATTAAACTACACATTAAACAAGGACATTTACAGATCTAAAAAAAAAAAAGAAAAGCACTGTTAGCAACCCAGTGAGCACATAAATCAAGAGGATTAGGCCTTGTGTAAACAAGTGGGGAGGTTTTCCTTTGTGTTAGTCACTTTGCTAAGTGTTTTACATCAGCCTCCCATTTAGTCTACACAACAGTGCTTTGTAGTGTGTCGGTTTATTCACATTTTATAGATGCGGAAATAGGCTGAAAGGCTGAGTAATTTGCTCAAGTAGCAGCCAGGACTGTAAGCAAATATGCCTATCTCCAGCCAGGGTCACGAGATGTCTGCAGACAGAGGAGGTAGGCAAAGAAGTAAATGCCTTTGTGTCTGAAGCAGAATCTTAAAAGGGAACCATATGCAGCTAAAAAGGGAGAAGGGACAAATACAAAGCAGTAGTGTGAATTTTTAGGAGTTCCCCAATGTCCAGGTCCTTAAGAAAGACCAATAAAGAGAATGAACTGCTGCTCATAGAAAAGGCCCACCCTTAAATGCCATCAAAATGTCATTCCTCTTGCCCCTAGGCCCCACGAAGGCAGGGGTTGTGGTCACTTTTAACCAGTGCTATATGGAAAGAGAATGGCACGTGGTGTGTAGAAAACTACAAGCTTTTCCTCAATGCTGCTGACAACCTCAGTTATTCCCTTTTGATAGCCTTGTGCAAAGATGAAGAAATGTGACTGAACTAAAAGCCAAGGTTTCTGGTTAATGTAGCCCTGAGCAAAGGTCCTTAAATCTATCTGCTGGTTCACTTTTCCCAATAAAAAAAAAAACTGTAAAAACCCTTAGGCAGCTTCTTTCTTGTACCAGAATTTAGCCCATAGAACACAGCTTATGTATGACATGAATGAGATTTGTAGGCCTCTAGAAGTCCCTACACTCTCTAGTTGCTTATAATCATTTGTTGCAATGGGATAAAAATATAAACGTCCTACTTATAAAATATGCAGGTGATGCACAACTTAGTATGATGAATCAAACATTAGATTGTGTGAAGAAGTGTGTTAGGCAGTGTTCTCTAAAGGAACAGAACAAGTAGAATCTATATATCATGAAAGAAGATTTATTAGTTTGGCTTATAACATAGAGGCTGGGTAGTCCAACAATGGCCATCTGCATTATAGAAAGGCATGGAACTGGGTATCTGCTCACTCTGTGAGGTTGGATGTCTTAAGAGAACCAACATGATGCCGAAGGTCCAAAGCTCCATGGAGAGTCATCAGTACTCACTTCGCAGTGGAGGACTGAAGAAGCAGAAGGCTGAAGCCAACGGAGGGTGGCAGCATCCACAGCAGATGTACCCAGGAAGAAAAAAGCAGTAAAGACACTGCTTCCCCTGACCTCTTTGTATTGAACTGCCCATTAGAAGGTGCCTGATCTGAGGGCAGGTCTTCCCTCCTCAGTTCATGCTCTCTGAAAACATCTCTGTTGACACACTGGAGTTGTGTCTACTTGGTGATTACAAATCCAGTCAAGATGACAGTTACAGTTAACAAGTTCACTAAGGAATCAAAATGACCTCAAGAGTCTAGGAGGCTAGCCTGAAATCATCGAATATTAAAAAATATACAAGAGAGAGAAAATGTATTTTAGTGGTATGTTATATAAAATATCATTGTGATTTAGTCAAATGCAAATTAGTTAGGAACCTATTGCAGTAGCTAACTGCTTAAAATAATATATTTTAAATGATTAAATAACAAAGCAAGTTGATCAACATCGCTAAGACTCAATATATCAACTGTCAGAGTATCACCCCTAGTGTTTTGTTAGTGTGAAGGCAACTCGTGCTAAGAGGGAAGTTTGCACTCTGTGAATATGAACACATCTGCCTAGAGAGTATGCTATCACTGTAGTTTAGGATTGTTTCATATTTTGCCTGGTTTTGTCTTGTTTCAGTCTCTTTGTTTAGAGCATTGCCTTCATCAACTCATTTTTAAAAACAAAAATTCTCACATACTCCCTGCCTGGAACCTGTCTAGCCTCCCCCACTATTAGGAATCCCAGGTACCTTAGTTATAACTGATGGACCCAGCAGGTAGCAAGCACATTATCACTCCAAAGCTATGTTTTACACTAGGGTTCACTCCTGATGTTGAGTAGTCTAACTGGTTTTGAGAGGTGTATGCTGACATGTATCCGTCATCACAGTTATCATACCGAATTGCACCACTGCCCTGCAAATCCCTGTTGTCTACCTTTTCATCCCTCCTCCCATCAAACTCTGGCAAACTCTAATCTTTTTCCTGTCTCCCTATCTAGCTCTGCTTTCTTTCAGACTCAGTCCATTTTTTCAGGCTGCAGCCTGGTTGCCTTTTACTAGAGTATAACCATCTCCTCTATGCCCCTGGCTCATTGTTGCTTGGAGTCAGGTTTAAATATAGGGCTGGTTTGGCAGTGAATGAGGTGTTCGGGCTCTCTCCTTTTACGGGAGAGAATGTGCATGTGAGCCATCTATAAATAATGGAGCTGACAAATAATACAATGAGCTCACGTGCAGTAAGTACTACAAAGAGGATGCCATGGCAATGAGATAAGGAGCCACTGGGACAAGGCTACCTTCTCTTCTGAGTCAAAGAAATTGGGGTCAGAGTTAAATGATGGAGATGTAACCATGAGAATATTGTGGGTGTAGGTCCTCCAACAGGAGTAAAACGCTTCAAGGCCCCCAAAGGCCATGAGTTGGGTAGGTTGAGGGTCACAAAGAAGCTAATAGGAGTCACAGTAGGATGGACATCTAGGCTAGCATATATGGACGAGAGTAAGGATCTGGCATTTATTAATTTTTTTGTTACTGCTTTTAATTGTGAAGATATTGGAAATTATCATTTGTATCCAGATGAAACAAAAGAAATAAAAAAATCACAGGAGTAAATAACTTGTCCAGTAGCAGTAGAATTGGGATCTAAATTCTGGTCTGATTTCACATATTTCTCTTCATGCATCTTTGGCAAAAAAAAAAAAAAATGTGAGAGGTTTATCTCTGCTGGAGAGTCATCTTTAGTAAGTGGCTTCTGCTTTATTTCTAATACATGGTCTTGCTATGTATCCCAGACTGGTCTCTACATGTTGGGATTACCTGTGTGTGCCTAGCCCATAATCATTTTTTATTTGTACAGCAGTTACTTCTTTTGGTATTTCTAATTTTAGTGTGCTTTTGAAAGTAAGCTACCAAGAATCATGACCCTTGTACTTGAGGCATCATCCAACTGTGTCAATGATAAAGAATGATCCAGTGTGCCTCTCTGCAGAAATTTCCTCATGATACAACAACAATCAAGAGTTTGGATGGTAGGGGCTCATTGTATGTAATCCCTGTCTTTGTTATCTAGTTATTGTTGATGATGTCAACATAGCCAAAGAGATTTGAAGAGATTTCTATATTCCTTAGGGAAAATATTGCATTTGAAGTTTTAAGTAAAACAGTATAGTAAGGTATTTGATATGCTGAGGATAGTTGCTCACCTTTAAGGTATACAGAAATGCTACTCCATATAAATATAAAGGTACAAAAAATAACGAAAAACATATTTTCCTCACTACCTCCTAACCTGCTAAGATTGCATTGAGCCATGGCTAGTGAGAAAGCAAAGAGCAAGACTGATCCTTCAGGTTGGAGTCTCCCATATTTACCTTTCCTAAAGAAACACCTGTGTGTATCTCTTACAATTTGAATTTGCTAGTGTTTGGTCAAGTCCATATGTAGAATAATTAATATGACATCTCAGTGTTAGTGGCTGGAACACTCAATTTGCTCTTAGTGAAACTGCCTGTGTCTGTCTGTTAAAAAGAATCTACTGTGCCTATGTGATAGGTTGAACTAATTTAGAGTTGTTCTGTACTATGTTTAATTATGTCTGGTCAGCTTCTTGTTGAGCAGTGGAAGCCTGGCTTTGTGCAGAGATATCCACGTGGATTGGGAAAAGGGAGAACAGAAATTTTGGCTAGAAAAATTATCTGTTAAACAAATAAAACAGAATTGGGGCATTGATCATTTAATGGCAACTTCTGGACCACAAACCACGTTAAAAGTTTTGTAGAAAAAAATAGCAATAAAGATTAAAAAAAATAGTAAAATAGTTGAGGGCTATAAAGCCAAAGGGGAAAGTGGACAGTAGCTCAGGTGATGTGAAAGTGTGAATAGAACAGAAAAGAAAAAAAACCACATAAGCCAGGTGCAAGAGGTCAATCTACAGGAAGAAATAGCTGTAGAAACAGGTTAGGGTCCACACGACAAGACTGAGAACAAAGTGGAGCATAGAGGGGGAGTGGGAGACCTACTGAAGTCATGCCAACAGATAGAAAGAAATAGCAGCATTACATGAAAGTGGCCTCCATGGTGGAATAGCAGAGCAAGGGCTGAATAGAAACGAGAAACTGGGTGTGTGACCAATTTCTGATTTCTTGTCTCTGAACGTGTTTTGTTCTTGGTAATAGATCTAGCAGTGAAAGCAAAACATTTCAGTGCTTCCATTTTGAAATGGGGTTCCAAAGGGCCCGCCTCCACTCAGAAATGAGAGTGTGGCTGCTTCCAAATAGGTCAGCATGCTGTGTCACTCAGCTCCAGCTTATACCCTTTCAGGAATAGTCTCTCTGTCTCTGTATCTCTGTTTCTCTCTCTCTCTCTCTCTCTCTCTCTCTCTCTCTCTCTCTCTCTCTGTGTTTGTGTGCTTAACCCCTTACGTTTCCCTGCAGTTTTATCAGGTTATGTATTGTCATGCTGTAAAGTGCAGCAAAGAATAGGCTTGATTTGAGTGTTACAGGCTTTGTTATCTAAAATCCCAAAACATTATTAGTCAGATTGATGGACTGAAGTTTCTGAAGTTGGGGGAGGGAGTGAAGTGAGAATCCATTTGTGCTTTTAAGCTGATTGTTCTCAAACAGTTATTCATTTCTGTTTTCAAGGTTTTTCTCTCTTTTGTTTTTGTTTTTGTTTTTTTTCCTCTGTAGTAATAACCACAAAATGTACAGTCTGTTGGTATATCTTGTTTCATTTCATTGCAGATTTTAAGTGATCCTATAGTCTTGTATATAAATCAGTTATACTTTTGCATGACATTTACTGTTTTCAAATTCAACATAAGTTGATGCATGACAAGATAATTGACAAGAAGACATTATACTAGCAAATGACTGCCATAGCTACGAGAACATTTTATTCCGCCCTTCTTATGACTGCTTACTGCTGATTGCTCAGCTGTTTTGACAAGGAAGATACTTACACAGCAACAGCAATCACTATTGTTCACAGCCAGGAACCAATGTAGGGACATCCTGAAGCCCGTGAATAGGCCAAACATCGATCTAAAGGAAGTAGCTAGCCATCTTATTTAATAAGGGAGAAATGACTGCATGGGGCTAGCTGGGTTTTATTTCAGCTGGAATGAAATTTGTGCTGTTTTGTATAGCTTTGGATTCACACATTTCATGGTGTCCAGGTGTGCTTTCTCTTTTGTTTTACCACATTTTTCTTGCATGTGCCACAGAACACAGGGGAAATGTTTCTCTTGTTCTCCCACCCCAGATCTGCATTCTGTATTGTTAGGAGTCATGCTATTGTCAGTGGGGAAAGATGGGTGGGGAGTGGGGGGGGTGGTGGGAGGGTGTAGCTAGGATAAGAAATCTCTGACCAGAGTCAAAGAATGGTACCATTGAGGTTTACAGACTTACTGAAGCAGAATAAAACTGTTATTAAGCAGTCCTTGAGTTCCCCTAAGGAGAGATCTGTCCTTCCTGGGAGAAATGAGCAAGCTAGGCCTCCCAGTTGTTGTTAGGAAAATGTGAGTTGGTGAGCTGTTCAGCTTAAGACTTTGATGGAATTTACAAGATTTTGGGGAAGGGGCCAAGAGATGAGGGAAGGAGATCTGGGGAGCAGGAGGAGGTCACAGCATGCTGGCTGCAGAGGGGGAGATAAGAGAACAGTAAGTTAAAAGGTGGTCAAAATACTTCAAGAATAAAAGAACTTAAATCTTTTACTATCTCTGGGGTATTGTTCCAGAACATTCCATCTCAAGTGTACCCAAACATACCAAAACCCAAGGATTCTCAAGTCCCTTGTTAAATACAGCTTATTTGCAGTGACATTTGCCTATCCTCTAGGATACTCAAACCATCTCTGGATTGCTTTGAGGGCCCACTGCAGTGCAAATGCTGTGTTAGTGGGTGTTCTGCTGTATTATATTTATGGAATAATAGCAGGAGCAAAAGTCTCTATGTCTTTAATATGATGTTTTTCCATCTCCGGTATATTGAATTATTTAGTGTGGAATCTACAGATACATAGATAGGGCTCACTGTACTTGATAACTCCATGATTAGCAGTTATGTATGTAAACTCTTTCCATTGTAAGTCAGAATCTGCTCTATTTAGGAGATTTTTAGGAAAGGAGATTGAGAGTTGGTGTCCAGCACAGGCAGGGCTCTGTGCAAAAATAAGATAATAATAATTAACAATAATAAATGTTATGTGTACTGAATGAATTGAGGGAGTACAGAGAGTTGACCCACATGTAATTAGAAGAAAAGGAAGTATTTTTCTTGGAACACTGTATTTCTACAATTCCTACAGCAAGAGATAAGGGTCATTCTAGATCATTCATTGATGCTCACAGAGCAAGACGATATGGAGAACAATGGCTTTCCTCACCCGGTCATAGTTCAGTCCACACAAGAGTCTAAATGCTATTTAATGTTTGTGATGATTCAAAAGTATGTGGGCATATGATAGCCTTCATTGAGGATTTCAAAGAGAGGGCCCCATGAAGTCTAACATCTAGGTGGCATACGGTTTTCTCCGGATGAGGCTATTAAATACAGTGGACACTGTTGGTTCCTATGATGAATTACAGGGCCTCATGAGTGTGATGTCTTTACAAAAGAGAACCAGACAAGGCTGATCCAGGAGTTGATCCTCAGGGTCAGAGGGGCATTGCATAGTGCAATGGTACATCATTCTTGTCATAGCTCCTTATGGGATTCTTTTCTGGGTTTCTAGAAATGAAGATTCATCTGTGACTCAATGCATTATGAGCTCTGATAGGCACTAGGGAACAATGATACCTCCTGCCTGGTGACTCACAAAACAAACATAGTATTCAATGTCAGAAACAGATAGTCATTGCTTTCATCTGGGAAGCTTGCATAGCCTTGGGCCTGTGATGTCTTTTGATGCCATGACTCAAGACTGGTGGCACTGCTGAAGAAAGGATACAGCCACCATACATCCCCCATGAGAACTAATGGGGTATGAGTCCTCAGTAGCATTTTATGTAACATTTAATCTTCATACTACAACCTCCAATAGTTAAACACTTTCCATTTCCATTTTTCAGTTAAGGAAGGGATCACACAATGAGGAAGGTATGGAACATTTCAAACAGTTTGTCGGGTTCATTATCTGAACTATCATCATATTCATGCTTCCTCCTATGTGCCACAGAGCTAGGACTACTGTAAGCAGCATTGGACAATGTTCTGTAGTAGAGGGTTGGGGGTGGGAAGAGATGCCTAAGAAACCCAGATGTGTTTATGCATGCTCTGTGGCATTGCCTGGAACTCTACAGAGGGGCTACACAGGCTCTGAGCTTCAGTGTGCGTGACACAGGGCTTATATTGACTGTCCTTTGGCAAATATGATTATGCTTTACACAAGGCATAACATTATCTGCGCTTCAGTTTGAGTCATACCAGGACATGACTGCAAAGGACTTCAGAATAAAGATAAAGGGAGATACAGGATATGAAAGATTATAGGCAAGAGAAATGAAGAGCTTTCGAATATTTGAAGGTGTCACATAAATGCTATGGTCTGTCAGGGCTCTGGGAAATTGAATTTGTCATCATGGAGTGAGTGGAAGGTGGCGGAAGAATGGTTGGTAGGGGACATATGTTAGAAAGTATATTTCATCAGAAGATTGAAAGACATCTGTGCTATTTGGTTGTCATATATGTAACCCCTACATAAGTCACAGATTCATTATTTTACAGTTCCTATATGACCAAGGGTTGCATTCCTCAATTTGAAAGTATCAATTATTTTTTATGAACTTCTCCTTGACTTCAACTCTTTTTAATTTTTTTCCCTGAAAATTTAGAGTGGACTCAGGACTTTATATATTGTAGGCAAACACTCTACCACTGAGTTTTATCCTCAACACTTAAAATTTTTAAAAATTTTGATACATGGTCTTTCTAAGTTGCCCAGGTTGGCTTTGAACTCATTATATAGCTCACACAGGGCTTGAACCTCCTGCCTCTGTCTCCTGGGGTTACAGATCTGAATCAACAAACCTGTTGTTGCTTTGTTTTGCTATGGAATTGAAACCTATAGACTATCATCTTCTGGTCCACTAATTGTTAGGCCTTTTCCTTCTGAAAACAGATAAGGGAGAATAGTCCTCAATTTGCTTTCATGAGGAGTAATTTGAGAATCTATGAGAGATGTTTTACAGAACACATAAGACCCTGATACATACAGGGAGGGGAGGTAAGGCAGCTGACCTCCCTGCCATCTATTTTTTTAGTAGACTCAGCAAGGGAACTTGGCCCATAGAATTCACCAGTTTCTTTAAAGCATTTGTCATTCAAGGACTCTTGAGGTCAGCATATCTCTTCCTCCAATCTCTAGGCATCACAGTTTTTCGATTCAACTCATATGCATCACCAAGCCCACGCATGGGAAATTTTCTTACAGCTCTGTACGTCCTGGTAAGAGAAACACTGCTTTTCATTTTGAAGCCCTGTTTGTTAAGGTTAAGTACCTTCCTCCCTTTTTTCTTCTCCCCTACAATCTTTCTAATTTCCCTTTCATCTGGCTTGGGACTCTGGACAACTGACTTCGTTTTCTCAAGTGGAATATACATCTACCACTCTTTCCCCAACCAGTCCCCACAACAATGTCTCTTTTATCTTGTTTCCATCTTACTGTTATCATAATAGAGTATGTATGTTCTATTTTAATCAATAATCCTTTGAAGTACTGAACATCTATTCTGGGATGACTCATCTAGTATCCTGTCAAGTCTCATCTTGAAACTTTTTTAAGAAAGGAAAGAAAACTTAGTATCCTACAAAGACATCAGCAGACAATGTAGAGACAGAAGAAGCATATGCCCTGGGACTTCTTAACTAAATATAACTTATAGTTTTTCAAGTTTTGTATTTTCTCATTTCCTCTGGTGATATGCCAGAGTAAAACAATCCCCATATTTATCCATGTTTTTTTCTCATAATTTTGGCTCCCCATTCTTTCCCTAAAGCTCCCTCCTCACCCTCCTTTTGCCATGTGACTGCTTGTACACCACATGGTTGCTTATACAAGATCATGATTTTCTTCTAAGAGTTATAGCTTTCCTGACCTGTTTTTTTTTTTTCTCTTAAACTCTAAAAACTATCTTTGGGCTACATCTGAGCCTATTTTAAATACTTTTACTAACAAGACTAATCCAAACAAGGGAACCCAATTTCCCTGGTCCCCAATATGGTCCCCAGTGTGGAACTCACTGACATTTTTGGTAACAGTAAAATCCCTAATTTTAATTGTGGCTCTCTGATTGAGGTAACTAGGAGTAATTTTATTTTCTTCTCTCAGTTAATTAGCTGGCCACAATTTCCATATGGAAGTGTGATTGACTTGGATAGTTTTTTGTCAGTTTGATATAAGCTAGAGTTATCTTGGAAGAGGAATCTCAACTGAGAAAGATACCTCCATCAAATTGCCCATAGGCAAGTCTGTAGGGCATTTTATTGATTGACCATTGGTGTAGAAAGGCCTAGCCCACTGTGTGGGTGCCATCCTTGGACTGGTGGTCCTGGGGGATATTAGAAAGCAAAATAAACAAGCTGTGAAGATAAAGTAGCACTCCACAAAGCTTCCTTTCATGATGTACTACAACCGCAAGCTTAAATAAACCCTTACCTCCCCAAGGTGCTTTTAGTCATTGCATTTTTCACAGAATTAGAAAACAAAGTAGGAAATTTGTTTTTGCAAAAGTGTCAAAATTTATGTAGGCATTGTATTAATTACTTTCATTTGATGTTGTGATCTAATAGCTATCAAGAAGTAACTTGAGGGAAGAAGAGTTCATTTGGGCTCCCAGTTTGAGGGGACTTAGTCTATCATGAAGGACATAATATGATGGTGGGCATCTCCTGGGAGGCAGGAGTGTGTGCTCTTCACTGTCCATCTTGGTGGAACAAGAAACAGAGATGAATGCTGTTGTTTAGCTTCTGTTTGCCTTCAGGCTTGGAACTCACCTTATAGATGGGACTGCCCTCTATCAGGGTGGGTATTCTCTCTTCAGTTTTAAACCTTTCTGGAACTGCCCCCCATACAAACCCACGGATATGTGTTTCCATGTTGACTGTAAATCCTGTCACATTGATTGTGAAGATTAAGCACTACCCATCAGACATGCCTAAAACCCCATATGTATGTTTCCTTGTTCTCTTCTTTTGAATTCACAATCACTTCTTAGAGAAGGAGACATCATGTTAAAACTGAAATATATCACCTTAAAGAGCTCAGACCATTTCCCAATGTAGGAACTGTATTAATTACCTTCATTTGATGTTGTGATCTAATAGCTATCAGGAAGCAACTTAAGGGAAGAAGAATTCATTTTGGCTCACAGTTTGAGGGGATTTAGTCTATCATGAAGGGCAGGTGACTTGTGGGGTCATCTGCATCTATGATGAGGGAGAAAGTCATGGAGAAGCTAATGCAGTTTTAGAGCGTTAGAAACAGATCTACGGGGTAGGGGACTGATCCACAAAGGAGATACTTCTGTAGAATCCACTGACCTCTCTTCTGTCTATTTTAAGCACTTTTATTCAGCAATCAGTACTAGGAGTTATTGTGGAATTTCCCTTTTTCTCTGCCCTCCTGGAACTTATCTTACAGCAGGACAGAAGAACAAGCAAGTAGATGGTAATAGGCTTTCTGAAGAAAATTGTAGGAAGGGAGCCTCTTTAGAGGCTCCAAGGACAGCTGTTGTTTAGTGAGAGATGTTGATAGGGTGGAGAGGAGAGAAGACGATAGGAAGAAGGAAGGTTGGTTGAAGACTTGAGGCAGGTCTTGAGGCATGAACGTGCACAGAAAGACTGGTGGGAGGAGGACCTGGGAATGGGTGGGAGCGATGGGGTTAGAGACAGAAGCAGGAAGGAGCTATTATTTGCATGGCTTTATGTTGTCCCAAAGAGTTTGACATTTTTTTCTAAAACATGTGGGTAGAAATAGATTGGATCTATGGAAAAAAAAGTGACAGATTTATGTTTTAAAGGAAAAAGGATTTCCAGATTGTTATGGCTACAATCTCACTTTCCCCCAACTTTCAGAATTTCCCAGATTTGTCATGGTGAAGAAAAGAAACTTAGTCTTTGAAAATTCTAGCTAACCCACTCAGCTAAAGATCGGTTTAAATATTGTTAACCCTACTTAGGGCTGTTTCTATACTAAAGCATCACTATGCTATTATACTTTGGGATGAAGCTGGGCTCTGCCTGGGTAATTTCTGACAAACAAAATACCTTTTTCTCTTTTATTCCCAGAGTGGCATGGGATGTTCAGCATGTATCAAAATTTCTCCACGTGACTTAGCTCCCTGATGAGAGCAGAGCTAAGGCTCAGTAAATAACTATTTTATCTTAAAGTGGAAAGGCAGCTCTGATCTGGGACAGTGATTATTGAAAGAATGATAGTACGAAACTAGATAATAGCATAGTTTGTAGTTTCATAAGTTCCTGTGTTGAGTCATAGGGTCTTCAGAAAGGACTTGTACATAGATTTCAGGAACACTGATTCTAGAATCTAGCTTCTTAATATTTCCATTTGGGAACTTCGGAGATGGTTTAGGGTTTAGAAACAAGAAATATTTAAACTTTTAAAAATCTGGTTAAACAATTACGTTTTTTTTTGCAGGCTAAAAACAGTTTACATTTGAACTTTTCAATTTGTTTTCTTTATACCTAGAAACAAGTATGTGAACTGTTAGCATCTTATACTAGTTGGTTAATACAGTAATCCTTTGATACTTTCACTGTGATTCCTTAATCCTTAGGCATAAAGAGAAACTGACTTTATATTTAAATCAAAATACTAACTTAGTCAGACTGTACTAATTATGTAGTACTCTTTCCATTTCAAAAAGAAATGATCCTAGGGTGAGTTATTCAGACGCCTTTGGGAGTTTAGTAAAAACAATGTAAATGACTGCAGCAACATAAATGACCATGTCATCTTCAGGAAATTAAAATCTGCCTGTTGTAAAATTTCATACTTCCACACTGTTGTATGTGGTTTTAAACAGAAGTATCATGCCTGACTCTTCACATCTCTTTATAAATCAGATTTTAACTGCTAAGATCAAGACTGACAAATAGATTTCATTTCCTGTGCCAACCTCTTTACTCATTATAGTTGGAACAAATGAGTTCCAACTATACACAGGAACATTTTGAGTGTTTTTCTCTGACCTGTGGGATAGAGTACAGTGTTGGAAGAACACCTTCCACTATGACCAGAGTCAGGCTACAGCTGTGGTTTTCAACCTTTCTAATGTTACCACCATTTAATACAGTTCCTCATGTTGTGGTGACCACAAACCATAAAATTATTTTTATTACTAATTCATAACTGTAATTTTGCTATTGTTAGGAATTGTAATGCAAATGCCTGATATGCAGAATATTTGATATGAAATCCTTGTGAAAGGGTCAGTTGACTCTCAAAGGGGATGTGACCCACAGGTTGAGAGCCACCAGGCTAGAGGCTGTTGTGTGCACTCATGAGTCCTGATAGAGATCGTACCAAAGATTCATGTTGTTGGACTTTTTTTAGACCCTGTCTATGCTTTTAAGTTTTAAATATTATTTATTTTAATTTACCTTACTCTTTAACTTTTTTAGTCTATTTAGTTAACTTAAAATACTAATTTTTCAAACTGTGTGTATGTACATGTGACTGTGGGTCTCTCGGTCGTCAGAAGATGACATTGGATCTCCTGTAGCTTTAATTATAAGTACTTCTGAACCTCTGGATATGGGTGTTGGGACCCAAACTCAGATCAATCCTCTGCAACAGCAGTAGGACTCTTGCTGAGCCATCCTTTCAGCCCCTTATTTATTTATAACATGTATTTTATTTTAGTTTATATGCTATGCCTTGTGAATATGATTGTGTGTGATGAATGTGTGGGCTTGTGTAGGAGGGCAAAAATCAACCCTGAATGTTGTTACTCAAGAGCCATTCACCTTGTCTTTTGCGACAGAGTCTCTCATTGAGGCTTGAGGTTCCCCAAATTAGAGTCACTAGCTGGCTTTGGAGCAGCACAGATCAGTTTGTTTGTATCTATTCAAAACAGATTACAAGCAAGTTCTACCATGGACAGCTTTTTAGGTGCCACAGGTTCTCATGCTTGTGGGTCAAATTCTTTTTTTTTAATATTTTTTTTATTTAAATACTTTATTTTTTTTTCTTCAAGTTACATCTCAGTCACAAACCCCTCCCTATTCCCCCTTCCTATCCCGCCCTTCCACCCTCTTCCCCCCAGAAGTTTCCCCTTTCAGTCCAACAGATGGTTCCTTCTCTTATAACAGTAAATATTATACAAAACAACAGATATAAATATGCCACATTTATGAGAGTTAAATGGCCCAGTATACCTTCCCAATGTCCAGTTTATACATATTTGGCCCCTGACTTTAACATTCTACTATCTAACCATCTCCATGAGTTTAAAGGTCTATATCTGACTCAACATTCATACTAACTTGCAACACACTTTTTTTTTTTTGTTTTTTCGAGACAAGGTTTCTCTGTGTAGCCCTGGCAGTGCTGGACTCACTTTGTAGACCAGGCTGGCCTTGAACTCGCAAAGATCCGCCTGCCTCTGCCTCCCAAGTGCTGGGATTAAAGGCGTGCGCCACCACCGCCTGGCTGCAACACACTTTTAAGAGTATCTTCTTAGATCTATAACACCCTCTTGATTCCTAAACAACTCAAAATTTAACTATGAGACTCTAGCTGTCTATTCTTCAACCACCTCAGAGACCTGAGAGGGATAAATATATCTGCTTATATAGGAAGTGCAGGGCCTGCAGCTTCCGAAACTAAGAAATGACATACCAATGACTGCCTGGACAGTTCCCATTTTCTCTCCATACATTCCTGCAACAGTCTTCAGTCTTTGGGTCCTGTTTCTCTGACAGACATTTGTTGTAGAGCAGGGATTATGAAGGACTTACCTACCCTGTCTTGGCAGAGTTAGGCTGTCGACTTCCCTGCTACCAAGTTTTGTCCTTTTTGGACAGCAGTCTGTCTGCAGTTGGTGCAAGGGGTTTTTTCATGCCAAGAAATAGGCATGCCACTAATTCAACCATCTCACATTGGAGATTCTTTGATGCTTATCTTCTACTTGGAGTAGAATAGGGGGTGCTGTCAGGAGCTGATATATCTCGATATCAAAAAAAAAGAAAATCTTAATTTAAGATAACATCTTTGAATGCCATATTCTGCAGATCTCTTGGGGTTTTTTGAAGATGCCCTATCCATCTCTTGTATTTAGATAAGCAAATATTGCTTGTCTCTTAGCAACTTGATTACTGGGTAGTTTAGAGAATATCTGTGATAGACTGTCATAGTAGCTAACAAAGTGACATGTCTGCATGACTAGGAGTTTGTTTTACTTAACTATCGTAGACCATTTTAGACGGTTGGTATCAAGAGGCCAGAGCTTCACATTTTAATTTTAAGTATCTCTAGGTATGATACCATTAGGAAGCGTTACCTTTAATTTTGTATCAATATACAAAGATCTATTCAATTGTGGTTAAATATACTCTTAATTATGTATCAATATACAAAGATCAATGCCTATGTAGCCCAATACAATCTTAATATTACGTCCATATACAAGGGTCAATACCATTGTGGCCAACTATAATCTTAATTTTGTATCAATATACAAAGATCAATACCGATGTAATCCAATACAATCTTATTTTTGCACAATAAACAATGGTCAATACCACTTTAGCCAAATAAACTACTAATTTTGTATCAATATACAAAGGTATAAGGGCATATTCAATAATCTGCCCCTTCTTCTTGGACCTTCCTGTGCTATGTCTATATCTCATTTTTCTCAAGTCTATGCACTCCTGCATAGGAGAGGAAGAAGGATACAGAAAAGGAAAAGTAGGAAGTCCCTGGGGCTAACACCAAAACCCATTAAACAGGACCATTTATCAGCTTGTAATCTCTTCCCCTAAATATCAGAGTTTTCAGTTATCTTTCAAATAACCAAAAAAGAAGGGCGGAGAAACACCTTCCCCACCCTCTGGGCATGGGATGTCGCTCTCTTAAGGTGACTTCCTGCTGACTTGGGTCATAGTAGACCTGTTTGGGGCCCGAACCCAAATGGAAAAAATGGTTAAAAATGTTAGTACACTCCTTTTATGTTCAGTCCTTCTGTTCTCAGCTGTTTAGATGACCTAAGGAGTTTGTAGGCAGAAGCTGATCTTGAAGGCTTCACTGAGGTTCTGGCTGGGGTATTGTGTAGAGCTGAACGGTCCCAGCGACATTGGATTGCCGTGGTTGCAGGCCCCCGATGGAGACAGCTATTGAGGAAGTCTGCCAGGCAGAATCAACTGGGTCACTCGTCCTCCTTGGTGCCTGATTCTGCTCTCTGCTGAGGTTTCCGCTGTCCAGCCGTCCCCGGGCTCCCCTAATGGACGCTTCGATTCTCCTGGAAAGATAAGAACAGAGCCCTGCCCCAATCCCAACCTTGGGACAATTACCCTCTTTTTTTGGGGGGGGGCTAGGTAGTACTTCTCCTGAAGCAAATTTGGCCTTCCAACAACATACAAAACATTATCTTTCAATCCGGGTTAAAGAAGAAATCATTCTGTCACCTTGGAGCTAAACCAGCTCCAGTGTATATATTTTGAGATCCCAAAGGACAATCTGCCTGCATCGAGAAGGCCTTTTGTAAGTAGCCTCCAAACCTAGGTCCCTCCAAATCCCATGTGTGTCTCTGAACTCTAATTATTGGGATCAGAGACCTGTGGTTCCCATCTGAAGGGATCAAAGATGTGTTCCACCACTCCTGGATCGAAGTCTTTCTCTATTTAGAGTTTGCCCTGCATCAGGCTGACCCTGAGCTCCGGGATCTGCCCGTTTCTGTCTCCAGTGTGCTGGGAGCTGGGACCAAGGGTGTACTCTTCTTGAATGGTGGGACCAAGAGTATGCACCCTCACCATCCCGCTCCGTGTGGGTCAAATTCTTTACCCAGTCATTCATATCCTCAGCTCCCAGCTTTTAAAATTATACCCATCTGACTTAGTTATGAACTAATGTCATCTCATTGTAGTTTTGATTTATATCTCCTTGATGATAAAATAGTAAAAGTTTTGGAAAGAAATGGAAAATGCAAATTCTATATGGATTTCTTACAATTTCTGCATACACAATCCTGTCACAAGCAAATAGCTTTCCTTCACATCTGGATGTTTTAATTTCATTCCTAACTGCTTAGCTAGAGCTGCAGAGCAGTATGGTCAGGCATATGCATCGTCTTTGTCTTGTTACAATTTTAGGGGGAAGTTCTCAGTCTTCCAACACTAAGCACCATGCTGGATGTTTGGGGAGAATTCTCCTTGTCTGTGTGCATCTCCACCATTTCTAGTTTGCTTAAAATCATGGAGGTGTATAACATCTTGGCATGTGGTTCTTCTGTGACCATTGAGCGATCATGTGATTTTGCTCTCATTTATTCTATTAATGTGGTATCTCACACAATTGGGTTTCCAGGTACATATTCTTTTTTTGGGCACAGTGTATAACCTTACATGTTGGCACTGCTGTTTCACTTTCTTCGTGTGTGTGTGTGTGTGTGTGTGTGTGTGTGTGTGTGTGGTGCCTATGTGTATGTTATATGCATGAGTAAGCCAGAGGCTGATGTCAAATGTCATGTCATGTCATGTCAAGTATCTTCTTTTTTCCTTTCCTTTCTTTCGTTTTTGTTTTTTCAAGACAGGATTTGTTTTTTTTTTTTTGTTGTGTTTTGTATTTTGTTTTTGTATCCTGGCTGTCCTGCAGCTAGCTCTGTAGACCAGGCTGGCCTCAAACTCACAGAGATCCACCTGCCTCTGCCTCCTGAGTGCTGGGATTAAAGGTGTGTGGCACCACTGCCCAGATATCAAGTATTTTCTGCACTCAATCTCCACCTTAATTTTTGAGACAGGGTCTCTTACTGAAGCTGGAGCTCATCTATTTGAGTGGACTGGCTTGTCAACAGTCACTGAAAATTCTCCTGTTCTACCTCCCCAGAGCTTGGGTTACAGGCACAGAGTGTTGCACGCTGGTTTTTACACAGGTTTAGAGTTCTGAATCCGGTCCTCATGCTTTTGTGGCAAGCATTTTACAGCGCCCTCCTTCATCTTCATAATAGTATTTCTCTCCCTTTCTCTATCCCTCCTTTCCTTCTCTTCTTTCTTATTCTCTCTCTGTCTCTGTCTGTCTCTGTCTCTCTCTCTCTCTCTCTCTCTCTCTCTCTCTCTCTCTCGTATCTTCAGGAAGTCCCTGAAGCCACCAGAACAGACTCATGACAACCCACCCTGCCAGAACAAGTAAAATGCTTCCAACAAGCAAGAAAAAAAAAAAGAAAAAAAGAAAAGAAAAAGAAAAAAAAAGACTCTCGAGACCAGACAAGTTGCCTAGAAGTACAAACCAACTGCTTAGAAGAGTTTTGGACTAAATGAGGCACCTGGAAAAACTCTCAAACCTGTTGACCTGCTTGCAGGCTACGCAGAATGTTTCAGGTTCCCATCTTTTGTGAGCTGCCACCTGTTCTGGGATGGGTTTTGGTGATGCAGCTGTCTGTGAGTCATTTCTTTTCCTGTAAGCAACCTCTCATATTCCTGTAAGTAATCCCAATAAAACTTACTGGTTCACCAAGTTGGACTTTGGTGGTATCTGTACTTTGGTCTGTCCTGGGTTCCCTATCTGGAGTGAGTAGACATATGTTTTGTGTCTCCCCAGAAAAACTTTTGTCACACAACTTTCCTTTCCTTTGCTTCTCTTTCCCTTTTCCTTTTCCCTTTCCTTTTGTTCCCACCAGTCTCTCTGCTTCCCCGCCTCCCTCCATTCCTCTGTCTCTTGTCTCTTCCTTTTTCTCTCTCTCTTCTTGACAAGGTTTTACTATGTAAACTAGGCTGGCCTCAAGCTCTTGCTTTTCCTACAGAGCCCTCTCACTCCTGGGATACAGGTGGGAACTACCATGCTTATGTATAGTGCTGGGACTGGGGGAAGCCAACCTGGAGCAAGATTGAGGTCAAGATGTGTCCAAACACTAAAAATCTTGTTCTGAGATTGGCAGGAATAGGATCATTCCCCTATTCCAGACGTGTGTTTCCGGGTGCATGTAGCCCTGCACCCCCACCTTTGCCCCAAGGAGGAGGAGGTCATGTAGCCCAGAGCCAAGTTAAACTTCCTCTCCCCTTATAAGGTCATGTCTGGCAGCACCTGGAATTCCTCATTATGCAAATGAGGGATCCCCAGTACTATGGCTCTGCCAATGATGTACACTCACTCTGAAAGTCCGAACTCACCCCCAAAGGTTTAGGTAGCCTTTGTTTCCCCATTAAACGAGCTGTCTAACTGAAGTTGTCTCCTGAGAGTCTCTTCTCATTATACTCACAGCCACCTGAGGTCTCTTCTGTTCCTGCCTTGCCTCCCCTTCCCTCTCAGGATCTGCTGTTGGTCACGATGATGGGCTGATCATATCACAGTGGGGAAACAGAGCGTAAATAGCAGCTGGTGCCAATGTGCGGCTCAAAGACCACCAGGATTCACAGGAGGAAGGTGAGCAATCATTGATCAGCTCTCCAATCTTGCCTCCCGATGACAAAGGCTGGAAGTCTGTTTTTTTTCCTTCTCTTTCTTACTTCCAGTTTGCACTGGGGCAAGGGATCAGACACTGAGAAGTTGCAATTGATACCCTCTGACTAAGGCTAATCCTTCACTCTGTTTGAACCCTGACTGCCCATATGGGTGTTGGCTACAACCATTAAACTACTCATAAAAATCCAGTGATGCATCATTCAGTTAAAAACCACTAGGGTGGCCATCGGCTTTCTGAAATTTGTTGACAGGCTTGCATCTAAAAGTCTGGGGAATCCCCCGGGGAGACACACTGTCCCCCATGATGTTCCTCTTTGACCTTATCATTTCTACACTCACTCTCCATCATAGGAAACTCTTTATCTCATCAAAAGAAATCTCAGATCAGGGGGCTATGAGCTTCATGCTAAGCTCATGACATGAAAGTGAGGCAAAGAGGCCACTTCCTTTTGTAAAGAAGTCCTAGAGACAGCCCCCCCCCCCAATGGTAGCGCGAGACCCCTATGACCCTTTGGCCACTTACCACGCTCGCCTCTGAGAGAGCCAAGAAGGAAAGCCCCCGTCCTTCCATTGTCTGCTATTATAGATGCCATTTGCCAACGCATGGGTCCCTCTAACCTGGGGCCCACCAGGGACACTTTGCCCCCATCCCCATCAGATGACTCTGATGATGATGATGAATGTCCTGAGAACAGTCCCTCCTCCAAAGTCAAAATCACCACTTTAAACATGACCCAGGATTGGGGACATATCTGCTGTTCCTCTCTAGCCAGCCTACTCTTTCTACAATGGGAGGCTTTCTACAGAGTCGAATGCCTCCAGCAGGTCAGGCAGAATCAGGGTCAAGATTATATGACATGGGGCTATGATAAGCTTTTTATCCAGGGAGCTTTCTCCACTGGCCCAGCAGGCAGCCCAGCCAGCAGGATATTATGACTAGGCGCACATCTGTGCACTTCAAGCCTGGGACAGAATCATCCCGCACTATGAGAGATGGATTATGGCCACTCAGGATATTGGGACAGCATCCCATCAGGATTCTTCCATTACCCAGGCCTTTGCAGCAGCAGTAAAAACAGAAGACACTTGCTTTAAGCGTGGCAAAAAGAGGCACTGGAAAGGCAAGTGCCCTCAGGTGTCCCCCTCCACAAGAATTGCTACTACCCCAAAGACAGACTGTCACCAGTGTCATAGGGGCTTCCACTGGAGGAGAGATTGTCACTCCATTATGACAAAAAAGGCAAGCTACTGGAGCCTTTTAACTTAAAACAGAGTGGCCCTCAGCCCCAACAGTAAGAGGGAAAACAGCTCCAATAGAGGCTTTATGGGTTTCCAGCATCTCAGAAGGCTCCTACCCAAAAATAACCATAAAATTATGTGATAATCCTTTGAAATCTCTCATTGATAGTATAACAGATAAAACAGCTTTTTAAATATTTTATTTTTAATTGAAAAAAATTATTTTGTGAATTTCACATCACGGACTCTACTCCCTCTCATCTCCTACCTCCCTCCAGACCCACCCTCCACCCTTGCAATTTCTCCTAGCCTAAAAAATGACAACTCATTGTGGAAGCTGCAGTGTATCTCAGTATGTCTCACAATAGTCCCCTTTGTCCACACATTCTGCTCCAAATTTTCATTAAAATGACTCCTTGATCTTGTACAAGGCCCCTGGTTTCTGCTACTCTGTCAGTACTGGAACCTCATTGGAACTTCTCTCAGATATGCTGTAACTGTCTTGTGTCATGGAGATCCTGCAGTCCTGGGTTGTGGAACTGACCTCATTGCACTCCAGCAGTTCATCCATGGGGTAGATGTTGGGGTGGGCCAACACAAAGCCCTGATTCTGGACCTGCAACCCCCACCTCCATGGCCAGTTCTACTATGGAAAGGTGCAGGGCCTGCTCTCCTAAGTGCTGCAGCATCTTAGGGGCAGGGACAGCTCTCCTGCTCTTGTGAACCCATCTGGGCCATATCTCCTGTTGGCCAGTGGTGGTGAGGGCAAAAGGGAAGGGGAGCATCTCTCCTTAGCCAACACCACCACATATCAGACAAAAGGCAGGGCTGACCCCCCCACACTCACTCCCTCAGGGCTGGCTCACCCACAACACCCATATACAGAACTAGCTGTAATGTGCTACCCAGGAAAGGTGGAGGGCCTGCTTTCTTGAGTGCTGGGATATGTGGGGGGCAGGGACAGCTCTCCTGCTCTTGTGACCCCTTCTGGGCCAGATCTCCTGTCAGCCAATGGTGGTGAGGGCTAAAGGGAGGGGAGGGCATCTCTCTCTAGCCAATACCACCCCATAGCAGACTGAAGGCAGGGCTGGCTCTCCCATACTCACTCCCTCAGGGCTGGCTCACCCACAACCCCCACATCCAGGGCCAGGCAGAGTTCTTCTAGTTTCTGGTTTGTTTCCTGTCCAGGGAGCCCATCTGGTGCTTTCCTGGTACTGGTCTTGTAGTAATCTTAGGCTACCCCATGGCGCCAAAGTGGTGTTGGTATCAGCTTGCTTCCCCCCCCCCCCCCCCCAATGTTAGGCTACTATTCATTCAGATGTT
>CAJQZJ010004752.1:8501642-8519142 GCA_907164525.1 Lophiomys imhausi
GGTAGGAGGCCCCTGGTTTCCACTACTCCATCAGTACTGGAACTCCTTCCTCTCAGATATGCTGTAATTGTCCTGTGTCTTGGAGATCCTGAAGTCCTGGGTTGTAGAAATGACCTCTTCTTGCACTCCAGAAGTTCACCCATAGGGTAGATGTTGGGGTGGGCCAACTCAAAGCCCTAGTTCTGGACCTGAAACCACCACTTGCATAGCTAGTTGTACTTTGGAAAGGTGCCAGGCCTGCTCTCCTGAGTGCTACAGCATGTGAGGGACAGGGACAGCTCTCCTGCTCTTTTGCCCCCATCTGGGCCAGATCCTGGTGCTGGTCTTATAGTCATCTCAGGTTTACCCCATAGCACCAAAGTGGAGTTGGTATCCACCTTGCTCCTTTTTTCTTCTTGAGGGAATGTTAGGCTACTATTCATTCAGATGTTCATAGGTCAGAACACTGAATGTAGGTATAGCCTCTCTCCTCTCTGTCTACTGATGCACATGTGACATAGGAGACACATCTCCAATGCTTCTGGGGCAGATTTATTTTTTAAATTTTTTTACATTTATTTATTTCTTCAAGTTACATCTCAATCATAGTCCCCTCACTCCTCTCCCTCCCCTTCCTGTTCCCACCCTCCTACCCTCTTCCCCCTTACCTTCCTATCTGCTTTAAAAAAAAAAAATTTAAGGTGTATCTTTTCCACCCAACAGCTCCCCCTTTTAGTCCAATGAAAGACTCTTTTTCTTATAACAATAAATGCGATACAAAACAATAACAATAATTGGTCCACAATTATAAAAATTATAAAGTATAACATACATTCCCAATGCCAAATCCATACATATTTGGTAATTTATATTAATACTCTATTATCTATCTATCTCTGAGTTTAAAGTTCTATACTTAACTCAGTTTCCACCCTAACTTGCATTACCAGCTTAAAAACATCTTCTTAGACCTAGAACATCCTTTTCAATCCTAAACAATATAAAATTTAACTGTGAGACTATAACTATCTAGTCTTCAACCACATCAGAGACCTGAGAAGGATAAATATATCTGAATAAATAAGAAGTAAAGAGCCAGCAGCTTTCAAAACTAAGAAATGAGAGACAATTGGCTATCTGGAGAGTCCCCAATTTCTCTCAATACATTAGAGCATCTATCTTCAGCCTTCTGGCCCAGTATCTCTGACAGACATTAATTGTAAAGCAGGAATGATGAAGGACTTGCCTACCCTGTTTTGGCAGAGCTAGGCTGTTGACTTACTGATAAAACAACTTTAAGACAACAAGAGGTCCTACAGGACCTGGTAACTAATTCCTAGGCCTCACTTTTAGAGATAGAAGGTTGCTTTCATGCCTTTACCACCAAACAAGCATACAAATGGGAGGAAATTGTTCAGTATATGGCATAAGATACCCTCTTGTGGCCAACATTGCCACCAATCTTCTAGGAAGAGATATCATTACTCTCAGTAGTCAGTCAAAATAAAATTGCAGTAGGGAAAATTATTATACCCATAGAATTATTCTACTCATAAAAACTTTAAAATTTATCTTCTCCAATTAACCTATCTGAGTTGAACAATGGTCAACTTTCTCAAGGGAGAAATGTCAAGTTTCTCAAGGGAGAAACTTGAGATGTTCACACAGATAGTAGAAGATCAACCAGCTTCATCATTTTTACCCTTCCTGCAGTCCATGGAACACCCCTGTGTTTGCTATAAAAAAGAACTCAGGGGGATGGAGACTGCTACAAGATTTAAGAGAGATTAATAAAACTGTGTGGATTTGGGATGGTCCTTGCAAAAGGGGCTACCCTGTGTCTCTGTCTCTGCCATTCCTACCAATATTCCTCTCCTAGTAGACATTAAAGACTACTTTTTCTCAATCCCTCTCTACCTTCAGGATTGTCAACACTTTGACACCAGTGGAGATATTTTGTTAGAGAAACCCATTAAGGATACAACAAAGGTATAAGAACAGGGAGTTGCCCTACAAAAGGGTGCCAGGAGCCTTTGAGAATCCTAATATATTCAGATTCTCTTGGCCTCTTCACCTGCCTCCCATATTGGCAACCAAACGGATAAATCCTGTCTCTAAGACCTTGACACCTGTGGGGGCTGCTGCTGTTGGACTTGTAGAATAGAAATGGCAGGATCTGATATACTTGAAGAAACAACAAAACCCCCAGAGATATATATCCCAGACCCCTGGAATGAATGTTGGAGGATGGGAGTTTTGGAGAAGTTTAACTTCCACCCGTTTCCTTGCTAATTTCTTGACAACTTGTTCTGGCTCCACAACTAGTCCTAATCTACCAATGCATTGCGGATCATGAAATCAAAGTCATCAAGGAGGTGTGAGTTACTATTTCCTGGTTATGATACATTGAGTACAAACTGACCTCTTCCCCCTAACAACTCATCCCAACTTCTCCCAGTGCTTTTTCTGTGCCTCTTTTTCCCAGCCATTTTTAGCAGCTGTTCCCATTAACATCTCACTTCATGATCCCCATGGTCCCTTACCCACATGAAAGTTACAAAACATTCCTCTTTTTAATCTATTCTTCACCATTTCTTTAATATATTTCTTTCCCTTCTTCCTGGTCTCATCATTAGTGTTCCTGTAACATCACTATCACCAAACCAATATGTGTTAATTGTCCCACCCTGTCCCTGTGCTTTTCTCTGGTGCAATAACATCAATCACTGTGATAACTTCTGCCTCCAAGATTTTTGCAACCCCACAATGATAACTACACAGATCTACTTGTATGAGTCTGAAGATATCACCTGGTGTATAGGACTAGGGTCAAGTTATGTCTAAACCCCAGAAATCTCATCCTGAGATTGGAAGGCATAGAATCAGTCTCCCACTGCCCTGGCCCTGCACTGCCCTTATGTCCCCCCCCACCACCACTGCACCAAGGAAGAGGTCATGTAGCCCAGTAGCTAGGTTATACTTCCTCTCCCATTATAAGGTAATGTCCAGTAGCACCTAAGGATTTCTCCTTATTCAAATGAGGCATTCCAAGCACCTTAGCCCCAGCCAATGTTGTACACTCACCTCTAAAGCTCCTACCTGCCCCCCAAAGGTTTAAGTAGCTTTGTTTTCCCAATAAACAAGGTGTCTCACTGAAGATATCTCCAGAGAGTCTGTTCTCATTGTTCTTCTCTCAGCTGCCTGAGGTCTCTTCCACTCTCTTCCATTCCTCCCTTGCTTCCACTCTCGAGATCTGCTGGTCACAATCAGGGCGATTGATCTAGCATCAATGGTTTGGAAAACAGAGCCTGAACAGCACTTACCTTGACAATATTTTTCAAGTTTTACTTCTATATTCATACTGACATTAGTCTAGCTTTATTTCTTCTTTTTTTGTTTTTATTTTTTATTTCTTTGTCTGCTTTTTCTATTGGGTGTACTGGTCACACAGAATTATCTGGAAGGGGCCTCTCACCTCTCACTTTTTTTTTTTCAGAAGAGGAAAGAAAATATTCATACTAACAATGTGAATGTGCTTATTTTTAATATAAAGAGTTAAATCTTGGATGATTAAAATTTTGATTTTATGACTGTCAGTGGTGAGAATGTTGCTTTGCATAAATTTGAAGTACAATATGGTAGAAGTATGTTTAGGGTCATTTCAGAAACTGTTGGAATTCTGTCCTAATCTCATGCCAAAATTCACAACAATTTTATGAAACTCAGGTCAGCAATTCATAAGCAATGAATAATGAAGTTACATTATGGTCACACATATTATGATCACAGAAAAGATTTTTCATGCAAGTGTATAATTACTGTGCTTCGACCATACCCTCTGTAACCCATGGTATTCCCCTTCCTACCCCCTCCCCCACTGGCTGGTTCGATGAATCCCCTGTTGCCCTAGTCTTATTTTCATGTTATCTGTACACAAAAGATTTTATACATCCATAAAATCTAGGATCCATAAATGAGAGAAGACATGAGATGGTTGTTTTTCTGAGAACACACCTGGCTCTAAGACAAGGGTGCTGGAGATCAGATTCAAATTCTCATGCTTTCTCCACAGGCACTGGACTGATTAAGCTATCTCCCTTCTGATTACTCACATTCTTGATCTTATAACCTTGAGTCTCTTTGGTTATTTTTCTTTTTTGTTACCTTTTCTCTGTCATATGTTCAGTGTCACCAGGATTCAACCTGTGGTTCCTTCCCCAAAGCTTATGAGCATGCTCAATGGTTATCAGTTATCAGAAAAATCAAGCCAATTCATTTCTTTGAGTTTCTGTCTGTACCATACTCTTGTCACTCTTATAAATCATATTACTGCCTTGTTTTAATGTTCTGTTTGGAATCTAAACTTGGTAAAATTATAAATAGAACTGGGAGCTTCCATGCCACCGTTGGTTCTCTTCTAAACTCATGGCAAGTTAGCACCTGCTCCCAGGGGACTACACTAGAATTGCCTTTGTTGGTGTTCTCAGTGTTTTCCTAGATTCCACACTCAGTTATCATAGCCAAGATTTTCCCAGTTCTTATTTCACTAGATTTTTCAATAGCATTTACCATTGCTGACCACTTTTTGAGATGGCTTTCTAGATGTCCTCTGGTCTTTTCTTTTTCTTGATAGTTTCACCACACACACATGCACATATGCCCACCCGCTGTGGGCTACCTCTTAAAACATAACTGTTCTGAAAGTTTCAGACCTTGCTGTTCTTTTACCCATATGCTTACATACTAAAAATCTTAAGTTGATTTTATGATACTTCCATTTTTTCACAAACTCTGAAACCAGCATTCTCAACTCTCCACCATCTGTATCACTTAGTTTGCACATGAGCAACTTATTTCTAACTCATATCAAATTAAGCACATCTTGTAGAATAAGAATTTACTATGTGTCCATGATATGCAATTTCCAAGATTCATGGGGCACATGCACATGCACAATACCTTTTACTTTTTTATATTTTTATTTTAAATTGACACATACCAATTACACATAGTTATAGGCTATTATGTAACATTTTAAACATATTTATATTTAGATATCTATCACCAAAGACTTTTATAATTTTTTGTGTTGGGAATATTCATTATTATATCTTCTAACTATTATGCAATATTCAATTAAGTCATCATCTTATTACACAGAGAAACTTTTTCTTTGTTCCACATTTCTCAGGTCAGTGAGATGGATAATTATGTATCTATTCAATGTGCCAAAATTCCAGGTTTTTTTTTTTTTAGACAACAGAGCTCTTTCTAAACTCTAATTTTTTAACCTGTTCTTAACTATTGTCATTTCTATCTTATGACATATGATAGATATAAGACTTATGACATAAGATACACCTGTCATATCTATAATTAGGTATGATACCTATCATAGATGTTTATGATAGGTATTGCCTTTGATAGGGAATATGATAAATAGATATTTCTATCATAGCTATATGCAGACATATGAATATATATTCATTCACATGGATGATGCAAAACTCCAACCAATTTACAGATATACATGTGTGTGTATATATATATACATATATATAAACAGTTTTAGAAACTGTTGGAATTTTGTCCTAATCTCATGCACTGACTGCTCTTCCAGAGGTCCTGAGTTCAATTCCCAGCAATCACATGGTGGCTCATAACTATCCATAATGAAATCTGGTGTCCTCTTCTGGCCGGCAGGCATACCTGCAGACAGAACATTGTATAAGTAATAAATTAATAAATCTTGAAAAAAAAAGAATGAAGGATATAAAGGACATGAATACATTGGATCACAGAGCCCTCTTGTGATGCTGACACTGGGATGATCCAGAAAGTGATGAATATATTTAAATATAGAAGATCATGGGGACTGCATGGGTTCTGTAGCTGAGCATTCTTCCAGTCATGAGAAGAGATACCACTCATTCTTCCTTTGAGTTTCCTTGAGTCCCTTTTCAGTGTTTGGGGTGAAAGACAGTATCTGCTTACTGTTTCTGTTATGGAAGGTAGAAATAGAAGTTTTTCTCATTAGGCTCCTCATGCCCTATAAACCTGATGCCTTGCCTCTCTCTAAGATTCCTTTCAAATTATTGGGACAAAGAGCATTCGTTTCTTGGCTTGTACTTTTCTGACCTGATCATGCTCAGTTATTCCTATTATCTTACCCGCTGAGGTGATGTCCACTTACAGTGTGAGAAACTTAGTCACACATTCTCTTCTTTGGGTATTAGCCCCAATTCCAGGATAGGATAATCTTCCATATATTCATACAGCTATACTAAGTATTGTATGGGAAACTAATAGAAATATGAGAAAATAAAGAAACATATGTAAGGTTTTCTTATATCACCTTGCCCTTTTAACAAAGCAATTCAGATCTTTTAGAATAAGAATGCTATCTCAAAGATGTGTGTGTGTGGCTATAAATTTGTATGTTTATCTATTCCACACATGTCTCCATTTAATACACCATTGGCTGAAATTTAAAGGCAGACCCAAGATTCACCTCCAGTAGATGTTGGTAAATTTCCCATCTTGAAAGTGAGATAGGAATATGTCCATGATGATACACACATATGCATGTCTTTTTATTCCCAGCACCTTTTCTATGATAAGGTTCCACAGAGTTCACCAAGATTCAAATTAAGGTCATTCAATAGTGATTAGGTAGACTATGCTAAGTCTTGGAATACTTAACTTTGGTACTCATGGGTATTCACATGACTAAGTTTTCAATTGTCAATTTGGTAAAGTAGCCAGGGTCCTATTTGATCTTAGTAGGTCCTAGTAACATGTAGTCCTTTCTTTTATAACTTCCAATTAGAACTATTTTTGATTGTAGTATACAAGGAAATAATAACCACGAGGAGCTCCACAGTTCATGGTGGACATTAGGACCACTCAACCACTGTCTTGATGCTCCATGAACTCTGTAAGTTTGACTTTGCTTTGTTTTGTTGTAATTGCTGCATAGCCCACATTCAACCATGTGGAGAAACTGGCTATTAAGAACCCAGTGTGAGCCATGCCAGCTGGATGTAATTTTTAGAATGTGGCTTTCGTTCTCTATTTTCAGAAGGCATTTTATTCAGTTTCCAGTTGGTCAGCATTCCTGAGACACTTAGTTCATGAGAGGTCACTTACAAGGCTGGCCTAGTCGGGAAAAGGAGGTGCAGTGCTTCTGAGGCATTGTTCCCTGTCAAAGGAAAGCAAAGCCATTTCAACAGAGACACCATGTTCTGTTATACCACAGTTGACACCCTGCAGTTGAGATTTCTCTATCCATTACAAAATGACAGGGTAAGGAGTTATCAAAGTATCTTGAGTCATTTCAGAAATGCTTGGAATGATACACTTGTTATTCAAGGAACTTCCATGATAGAAACTGACATGCTCCCAGATGAAAGACATTGGGTCCAAAGTGGATAAGCCTTTTATCATACAACGTTTTACAGCAGATGCAAAATCCCCTCCTTGTTTTCTTGGATGTCATCTCTACATTCAGGATGATCTATATTCACATTTTTAGCATGGGGTTGAATGTGACAAAAATAAGTTTCTTTTCATATTCCATCTTTTAGTGAGTTAAAACTTTCATACGAGACATACAGCTCTTGGGTGTCTGTATAATTCACCGACTTTTGATAACTGTATACTCCTGTGTTATTATTTACAGGAAAGATACAGACATTTCTCTTGCTCTAGCAAATTTGCCCATTCATATTCATATTCTTCCCACTTCCCATAGGCAGGTGTTAATGTGGTTTTCTGTCAGCATGTATTTTTTGCCTGTTCTGGAATTCTGGAGGTGTAAGCCCACTCTGACTCTGACCATAGTCAGAGACAGCCCCTGCTCCTGCTGTTAGGAGTCCCACATGAAGACCAAGCTACCCAACTGATAAATATGTGCAGAGGGTCTAGGTCAGTCCCATGTATGCTCCCTGGTTGGGAGTTCAGTCTCTATGAGCCTTATGGGCCAAGGTTAGTTGATTCTGTGGGATGTGTTCTTGTGGTGTCCTTGACCTCTCTGGCTCTTATAATCCTTCCTCTCCTTCTTCCACAGGGTTCCCCAAACTCCACTTAATGTTTGGCTGTGGGTCTCTGCATCTGTTTCCATCAGTTACTGGGTGAAGCCTCTCTAATGAGAGTTATCCTAGTCTCCTGTTTGCAAGTATAGGAGACTGTCATTAGGTGTCTGGGTTGGCGCCCTCTCATGGCATGGGTCTAAAGCTGGACCAGCCATTGGCCTTTCTTTCAATTTCACTGGAAGGTACTCTGCATACTACCAAAGGAGAAAGGTAAACAATCCAGCTACAAACCCTTTGATCTACAAGGAAGACTTGCCTGCAAGATACACTAATGCAATAGTGGCACAAAGCTTGTGGGAGCAACCAACCAATATTTGACTGGATTTAAAGCTCCCTCCATGAGATGGAACCTATCTGTCACACTGAATGTCTGAGAACTTGAGACTAGATAGGCCAGGGACCTAGGGGAACCAAATGCTACTGTTCTCTACTGTTCTGCCAAAGGAACATAGGAATAAGATGAATCCTAATGACATTGTGCTATACTCATAGATCAGTGTCTTGCTCAGCCATCTTCAGAGAAGCTTTTTCTTGCAGTATATGGAAACATATACAATGATCCACAGTTGGACAATGTGCAGAGAGTGAGAGACCTTGCAATATTCAGTCCAAATGGGATGTCTTCATACCTAAGAATTCAGGAAACCCTGTAAGCTAGGAGAAAGATTGAAAGAGCCAAAGGGGATGGAGGATATCCAATAAACAAGCCCATTTAATCACAGTGAGAGTGACACATATATGAACACTCAGAGACTTTGGCAGCATGCACAGAGTCTGCACAGGTCTAAGCCAGATGGGGTCCCAGCACTGACAGAGGAAGCCCCTATCTCTAACCTAGAATCTATCTCCAAATGATTACCACTCACAAAGTAAAAAACTAGTTTTTCTCTAGTAGACTCTTACTGGGTATACAAACCATGATAAAAGGCAAGCCCCATAGCCAACACACATCTAACTCTATGGCACTTTTGAAGGTTATTTGTCTCATAATACTTTGTCAAGGCTTTTTCTCACTTAATATTACAGGTCTATTGTCTATATATTATGGTCTCCAGCTTTGTGTTTTTATGGGATTTCTGTGTATGTGTCTCTACATCTGTATTTGTTTCTTGTGCTCTTTTCTTTGGCTCTTTTTTTTCTGATCCTCATTTATTTGTTCTTATTTTATTATGATTGTTTTTTAGATGCCAGATTGTTTTATAATGAGAGAGATAAAGAAAGAGTGTGGATTTGAATGGGAGGGGAGGTTTGGAGAACTGGGAAGGGTTGGAGGAGAAGAAACTAACCAGAATATATTGCATGAAAACAATCTATCTAAAAAAAATGTATAACTTTCTACAATTCGTTCTTGTTTACTGGATATTCTTTGGTGCCTTTAAATAGTTTTCTTTTTCTCTTTTGTTCTTTTGAGACAGGGTCTCATGGAGCCTAGGCTGGCCTCAGACTTGCTGTGTATCTGAGTATGACCTTTAATACTTATCTGCCTCCATTTCCTGGGTGCCAGGATTATAGGCAAGAACTATCATGGCTTTAAATAGTTTTATCTTTTTGAATATATTGAGAGAGATTGTCTTCCAGGAGCTCATTCTAATTCAAACCATTTCACAATTACTAAACCTAGGCTTAATCTTAAAACAAATAATTTTGGAAATGGTCAAATAAATATTTATATTTTCTTTCCATCCCTGGCTTCATCTTGTTTCTTGTTTTCTTCTTCTTCTTCTTCTTCTTCTTCTTCTTCTTCTTCTTCTTCTTCCTCTTCTTCTTCTTCTACTTCTTCTTCATCTTCTTCCTTTTCTTCTTCTGTTCTTAATTTTATCCACACTGAAGCCTTTAAAAAAAAACTGATCAAATGTTTTATTTTACTTTTGAGTTTTTACTGATTACTCTGTGTAAGGTGAAACCAGAACATTTAAAAGACATACATGAATCTAGTACATCAGTAATTGCGGATTTTCTTTTTCTTTTTGCTGTACTATTTTCACAACCATAGGTGTGCTTGCTAGGCAAATATAACCACCACAGAAGCAAACGTTAGGCAGAGTACTGGTAAGGAGAAAACAAAGCAAAGCTCTCAGATATATAGACAAGCTTGGTTCCACACTCACTACTATGTAGTCAAGCACCAAGTATTAACTGTACATTTTTTTGTTCAGCTAGAAAGAACAGAATAATTTTTTTTTGTGTTTTAAATCAGTGCATGGATTCTTTTCTTATTTCAGCAGATGGACAAACAGATGGACTGCACAGCTACATGAAATGTCAAGGTAGAGGGGTGATAGTGTGAAACCGACAGGCCTGGTTGTTCTTGGCTCTCTATTGTAGTATCCATGTGACTTCCCTGTGTTATAGGGTCTTGTTTAGACATGTCCAAGAACTACACAGGATGAATACACTGGAGGACGTGCTGATAGGAACTAGGAAGCATCAACAGGGCTGCCTGCAGTGGGGAGAAATCATGAATACTTAAAAATACTTTTTTAAAAAAATTTGGGTCAAGATGTGGGCCCTGCACTTCCTATATAATGAGATATATTTATCCCTCTCAGGTCTCTGAGGTGGTTGAAGAATAGACAGCTAGAGTCTCATAGTTAAATTTTGAGTTGTTTAGGAATCAAGCGGGTGTTCTGGATCTAAGAAGATGTTTTTAAAATTGTGATGTAAGCTAGTATGAAAGCTGAGTTAGATAGAGAACTTTAAACTCATGGAGATAGTTTAGATAGTAGAATGTTAAAGTCAGGGCCAAATACATATGGACTGGACACTGAGAATGTATGCTAAGCCATATAACTCTCAGAGTTGTGGCCTATTTATTTCAGTTGTTTTGTACTGTATTTATTGTTATAAGAGAAAGAACCATTTGTTGGACTGGAAAAAAAGAATTATGCATTCTGGGGGAAGGGTGAGAGGGTAGGAGGGTGGGATTGGGAGGGGTGGAGGGAGAGGGCTGTGATGGAGATATAACTTGAAGTAATAAATAAACATTAAAAAAATTGGGTCATAGTATGAAGAACAACTGTGCTGAGAACTGGAGGAAGACAGGCCATGGTGTTAGAAGGCCTTCTTTCTCATCACCTTGAAGCAAGGCTGAACTGTTTGCCCTGTGCTCAATGCCTTGCCTTGTCCATACAGTGTTGACAAATAAAGACTTTCAAAAGAAAACCACCCAAGGAAGCAGAAAGCTGTAAATTTAAAGAAGAGAAAAGCCAGTCAACAGTCAGAAGGACAGGGTGGAAAGACGCTAAATTACAAAGTTTCCACCCTCCAAGCTTGGAAGAACCTCAAGACTATGAGTATTCCTCAGGTGAGAGGCCACCTCCACAGAACATTATTCTTAAAGCATTATCCAGAAAACTAGTATGACCTTTCATAAGATACACCGCTCTCTCTTCTCCTCTCCTCTCCTTTAGCTGGTGTGGGGGGGGGGTGTTAACAGAGCCCTGTTTGCACAAGTTGCTAATCAGGAAGGCACTGCTGTAGTAAGGGTTAGTCACATTTGTGGTCTGAGCAGGGGACCTTTTTTTTGTGGTGTCACAACTCAGTTATCAGCCACAGAGCTTCACTTTCAGGTTTTGAGTTACCTCCAAAGAAGACACTGAAGATATTTGTGGTCATGAACTTTTGAGTGGCAACAGCCCAACATGATCAAGTGTCAATAAGCCCTCAACCATAGGCAGAATCACCGTGAGTTACTAAACTTGGGGTGCCAATGGTAAGCATCTCACCCTGATCCCAGCATCACAACAGAATCTTTAGAACTTTCTGTACAATTTACAACAGAATTGTATTTTCAGGGACTATTTTGATATCAGATTACTTTTGTTTATTGCACAAAAGGATATAATATGGAGGATACAAAGTAACACCAAACAGATCACAAAGCAGACCAACATTAGTTCTCTCCTTCTCTAGCATCTCCTTCATCTCCCAGGTTCTCCTGTGTCCACAGGGTGAGGTTGTCCCAGAGCACCTGCATGATCAGGGTGCTGTCTTTGTAAGGCTCTTCATTCAGCGTATCCAGTTCAGCAAGTGCGTCTTCAAATGGCGTTTTGGCTAAGCTGCAGGCCTTTTCAGGGGAGTTTAGAATCTCATAGTAAAAGATTGAGAAATTCAGCGCCAGTCCAAGTCGAATTGGGTGTGTAGGCTGCATCTCCTTCTTGCTAATTTCAAATGCTTCTTGGTAAGCCTGCTGGGAGTTTGACACAGAGGTTTGTTTATTTTCTCCAGATGCAACCTCAGAAAGATACCTAAAATAGTCTCCTTTCATTTTCAAGTGGAACACCTTAGTTTCTGGCTGTGTAGTATTGGGAATAAGATATTTGTCCAAGAGCTCCAGTACACCATTGCAGATGTCCCGCAGCTCAGCCTCTATCTTCTCACAGTACTCTTTGTCCATTTGCTGCTGATTCTCATTCCTCTCTGCTTTCTGTTCGATGCTGAAGATGACACACCAGGAAGAACAGCAGGCACCTACCACATTCTTGTAGGCAACAGAGGGTAGATTTCTTTCTTCATTGGAGAGTTCTTGTCGCTGTTCTGTTATGACCTTCATAGCCACAGCCATATCACCATAGCATTCAACTTGCTCAGCAAGTTTGGCTTTCTCTACCAGCTCACTTTTGTCCATGGCCATTCTCATGGAGGGCTACAGGGAGCAAAGGCACTTCCTGGAAGCTCTGAGGGCAGTGACTGCATCCTTTCCAGGCTCACTCCTCAGGTGGTGGTGGCAGCAGCGGCGGCTCCCTGGCTTTGGAATCAACGGTGGTGGTAGCAGCAGTCCTTTCCTCAACACTTTTACTGTCATGCTTTACTTACAAGTCCATCATATATTGAAGATATCCTAAGTAGAAAATGCATTTAGAATACTTAACCTACAAACATCCTAGTTTAGCAAGCCAGCACCATGTAGAGTATGGGCTATTTTAACCTTATGACCATGTTGCTCATAGGGAGGTGCAGTACAGTTGTATGGAATACATGTCGCTTTCATACCCTTGTACAGGTTGAAAGGTTTTGAGTTGTACTATCATAAACTGGGGACTGTGTTAGATTATTTATTTTTCTACACTATGACAAAATACCTGGGTAGGTTAAAGGATGAAAGGGTTTGGAGGGAGGATCCTGGTTTCACAGATTTTGTTTTCCTAGTTGTTTTTCCTTGTTGCCTTTGGTGAGGTAGCATGTCACAGCAGAGGTGTGATGAACAAGTAAGTGTGCTTTGTGGCAGACAAGAAATAAAGAGATAAGGAACAAATATGCTGGGCTCCCAATACCACCTCCAATGGCATGTCCCCCAACTTCCTCCCACAAGAACCTATTTCCTAAAAGTTCTATTACCTCCAAGCAGTTCTAAAACTTACATCTGGAATTACTTTGGCCCACTACTTAAAATGCTTTAGATATCTTTATAGAAATTGCCTTCAAATACTTTTTTTTGGCATACCCTCAATAGTTTTTTCATCATTTATGAGTTGTTTTGACTTTGGAAGTCAAAAGTTACCTACTCTGGGCTCCAGGGAATCAAGAGTCTGATAGTGCTAGACATTGAAAAATTGGAGAAGGAAATGAAATTGGGTATGATGAAAAATAACTTTTATCATCTGGGAGTGGTGGTGCACGCCTTTATTCCCAGCACTCGGGAGGCAGAGGCATGTGGATCTCTGTGAGTTTGAGACCAGCCTGTTCTACAAAGTGAGTCCAGGATAGTAGGGCTGTTACACAGAGAAGCCCTGTCTTGAAAACCTCCCGCCTCCCCCCAAAAGCTGTTCTTATAGAGTTAGGCTGGATGCTTTTGATCTCTCTCCTCATCTTCATCACAGAAGAATGTATGGTTGTATGGCCATCACCAAGATTCTGCGAACTGCCTGAAAAGCCTCTAATAGTTTATTTCCAAACCAGATGACTTAAACTTTAAACTCTCTAAAAGAAGAGACAAAAACATGTTCTCTCTATTGAGTGCTTTACTGTAACTCCTGAGTCTTAGATGCTGTGAAGAGACACCATGTCTACAGCAACTCATACAAAGGAAAGCATTTAATTGGGACTGGCTTAAAGTTCAGAGGTTTAGTCCATTGTCATCATGGAGGGAGTATGGTGGCACACAGGCAGACATGGAGCTGGAAAAGTTGAAAGTTCTATATATGTGGATCTGCAGGAAGCAGGTAGAAAGAGACACTGGGCCTGGCTGAGCTTTTAAAATCCTAAAGCTCACCCCCCCAGTGACACCCTTGTTACAACAAGGGCATACTTCCTCCAAGGTCATACCTCTTAATCCCTGTCAAGTAATGTCACTTCCTTATAACCAAGCATTCAAATCTATAAGCCTATGGTACGATTCGTATTCAAATCACCACATCCTACCACATCCTACTATGTGACCATATATTGTGTGAGAGGGATGATGTTGTCTCTTGCTCATCTGTGTGTTTCCTAGGCTTGACATGCTACATATGTAGTGGTATACTTACTAGGTAAACACATAAGCTTTTCTCTTCAGCCAATATTGACATTGGTGGAAGCTCTTAAGTGTGTACATTTTTAGATAATTACAAGTTATAAATGACACATCTAAGATTGTATGACTAAGTATATATCCTGTGTGTGATAATATATCCTAGAAGACAGTGATAGTTGTCTTATGGCTGTCATCACCATAGTCTATGGACAATACAGAGATGTTTTCATAGAAATTTTGACAATTTACTCTAAGAGTACTTTTTATACTTTTATTCTTCTTGCAGACAGAATGATTCTGCTAAAAGCTGGTTGTCTGTATTCATTCTTTGCCTTAACATCACTACTGGATATGTCTATACTAAGAAAGGATCTTGCCAAAGGACATTGGACAGACAGTATCTTTTCATTGTCTAGGGCTCATCTTTCAGACAGTTATGAGGCCGAATCTTTTCTTGCTTGAAAGTCTTAGCTACAGTGCAAAGTGTGGGGAATGGAGGAATCTCCAAGTGTATGTGCCTGGTTTGGATGAGAATGTTGACAGTATCTGTAAGTAGGAAAGTTTACAAATGAGACTGAGCAGTGTGTACAAAAATCAGAAACTGAGACCTCCCCATTCCCTTGACGACTGCAGCCTGAGAGAGTCCCCCTCCAGAGACCTGGAGACTAGCTATGTCGCCTCCGCCCTGTGCTCTACATAATAAAAGTGCTGAGGTTCCTAGCTGGTCCACCCTATCCAAACTTTTCTGTGTATGTATCTGCGTGCCTGTCCTTCCTTCACTTCCTCATCAGCCCAGTAAGGTTGTCAGGAGCAAGCTGTGCAGGATGTGGCAGGAGATAATATTCTTCAGAAATATTAGTAGTTTTAACATTACTTTTCTAATTGTCATTGGTTATAAGAGGTAGGTAGGAAAAATTAGAGTCAGTTTTGATGTAGCATAGTTTGAAATAAATTTATGATTAAAAAGTAAGATATTGTATTTTGTTTCAAACCATCATAGGAAGAGTTAAATCCTATCTTCATTTTCATTTTTCAAAAAAAAAAAAAAAAAGGAGAGTAGATACAGAAGCAAGACAGAGTTGACAGATTTTCAAGCACATTACTTTTCTTGATGCGGTGACAAAATATCTGATAAAAGTGACTCAGTGACAAAGGTTTAATTTTGGGACACAGTTTGAGAGTATAGGCCATCAGGGTAGGTATGTACAGTGAGGGTATGACTGCTCCGGGTATGTTTGAGGAGACGGTGTTGTAGTAGATATGAGGGAGAGTACAGCTACAGTCATCTGGAAGAGTCCAGAGGTTTCAGAGAAAGGAGTAGATGAAACATCACCAGTAGACTGAACCAGGCCATGAGATGAGAGAAAAGGGAGGAGAACGAATGAGGAAGAAGAGAGAGAAAGGAGGAGAGAGATCCAAGAGAGGGGGGAAGAGCCAAGACAGTACATGGCCCAAATGGTAGGGTTGTGTAGGAATGAGAAGGTGGTGGTGGTGGGGGGAATTGTTCTGGAGAAAGAGGCGGTGTGAGAAGAGCTGAGAGGAGCACAGATAGTGAGAGAGCCTGGAGGCCAGCACGCACTTGCGTATGCTCATAGGCACACAGCTAGCCATTTGTCCCAGGTTTTTTGTGGACCTGACAGAGGGCAACTTCATGATAGTAGAAGAACCAGACAAGGGGTCACATTTAAAATTTTAGCCAGGAAGTAGAGAGAAGTGAATGCTGGTGCTAGCTCACTTTCTCCCTTTTATTCACTCTGGGACCTTAGTTCATGGAGTGATGTTACACACATTCAAGATAGGTCTTCCTACCTCAGATATGCCTGCAGATTTGTTTCCTAGGTGATTCTAAATCTCGCCTATTTAGGAATCATGGTTAACCATCAAGCAATGCATTTTTTTGTTTTTTGTTTTTAAATAATATTAATACTATGAATTAGAGCATTGAAATTTCTTCATATTATTGTTGTTTTCAATATTATTAATTAGGCACGTGTTCAATTTTTTTTTTATCTTTAAGTAACATTTGCTTAATACAATTCCTCTCAAGAATGTTGTTTCTTAATTATTTGTGTCTTGGTATAGTTACCCCAGAAGTAGGGAAAGTAATATCAGAATCTCAGTAGTTACAGCTGGGTAAAAAAGGAAAATACAGAAATGTTTGCTAAATGACAACAAATAGAAAATTTCTTATTTTCTGGCTATTCATAGGAATATTGGGAAAATGAGGGAGATTTGAAAAAGATTATTGGGTGATGTCTTACTGACATTTCAAGTAAAATATAGATTTTATAATGAAAATACCAACATAGGAGTAAATTTTACTTTATAAAGGACACACTATCTTAGGTAAGTGGAACATCTGTGATTATCTAAGTCCTTCAGAGGATTGTTTGATATCACTTAATTTATAATGAAGTTATGAGAAAAATGATCAAAACCAGGTTCCAATTTCTTTAATCCTTGTGTCTAATTTGGATTTAGCTGTGGAAAACCTGCAGTGAAGAGGGGATTTGTTACCCTATGGTTTGTTAGGGGAAGTTTTGTGCTGGGAATTGGAATAGGAGCTGACTCAATAAAATCTAATTTTTGACCAATAAGATCAATTTCTATGACTTTGGTTCCAGAGTTAAACTGTGGTTGCACAGTGAGTTGTGCTGTTATTTTTACCAGAACTGAGATATGTACAGGATTCGTAAGGATAGAGCGCTTTTGTTTTTAGTTCACTGTATGTACTGCTTAGTCCTGAGAGAAAACATAGTTTGGATTCTTAACTTGGAGGATGAGCACAACTTGGTAGGTTTTTTTTTTTAATATGAAAAAATATTATTTGTTCTCATAGCCTTCTTGTTACCAGTCAGCTAAGACACCCACAGTAAATCTCTTCCTGATATTACTCAGTGTTACTTTTTTATTTTAAGCTCCTAGTGAAAACATGTTTCAGAGTCCCAGTGTTCCAATCTGCAGCTATATAGCT